>PISX010032529.1:0-16111 GCA_004024625.1 Mellivora capensis
TCTCTGGCTCAGCGCCAGCTTAGCTCTCCTGAGTCCGGGACTTTTCTTCTGTTGGGCATTGCTGTCCCTAACCGCCCCGATTCCCTCAGTTTCCCCCAGTGATCCTTTGCTCTTTGGAGTGCTTGCAACCAGACTCCACGTTAATGCGGGTCCCCAGATGCAGGAGACTCTCGCACTGGGGTATCACTTCCCAATGGGTTGCCTCTGGTGGCTCCCGCCCCCTTTTGTTTCTCCCCCGATCCCAGTCCGGAGTTCCCGATCCCGCTCCGCTTTACCTGCCCACCGGCGTCTTCTGCCCCCGCAGAGGTCCTGACGAGTAGAATTCTGATCTCAGGCTGCTTTCATGGGTGATCGGAGTTCCTTGGTCGGTCATCAGCTCGCTTGAGGGGACAGGTTGAACCAGAGCCTCCTAGTTCCCTGCCATCTTGTCTCCCCTCTCCACCTCATTTTCATTCTGGAAGTGTCTATATGTCTAAAATGAGTCTCTTGTAAGAAGCATTTTGATGGGTCTTGTTTTTACCCCTTTATCCAATGTGGAGTATTTATTGGAGTATTTATTGCATTTATGGTCAGGGTCATTATTGAGAGATATGAATTTAGTGCCATTGTATTATCTATAAAGTTGTTGTTTCTGTAGATCGTGTTCTTTGATATCTTTAATTTTGGCCTCTCTTTTTGCTCAAAGTGTCCCCTTTAATATTTCTTGTAGGGTTGGTTTAGCATTCACAGATTCCTTGTTTTTGTTTGTCTTTGAAACTCTTTAGTCTTGCTTCTATTCTGAATGATAGCTTTGCGGATAAAGTATTCTTGGTCGTATATTTTCCCATTTAGCACATTGAAAATATGATGCCAGTCTTTTCTGGCCTGCTGGGTCTTTGTGGATAGGTCTGCTTCCAGCCTTATGTGCCAACCCTTATAGGTTGAGGACCTCTTGTCCTGAGTTCTTTTCATGATTTTCTATTTGTCTCTGAAATTTGTAAGCTTCACTATTATATGTGGAAGTACTGACCTATTTTTATGGATTTTGAGGGGGTTTCTCTGTGCCTCCTGGAGTTGAATACCTCTTTCCTTTCCCAGGTTAGGGAAGTTCTCAGCTTTAATTTGTTCAAATAAATATTCTGCCCCTGTCTCCCTCTATTAATCTTCTGGGACCCCCTATTATCCAGATATTATTTCACTTTATGGATTTGCTTATTTCTCTAAGTCTCCCTTTGTGATACACTAGTTTTCTTTCTCTCATCTTTTCAGCTTCTTTATTTTCCAGCATTTTATCTTCTGTCACTGACTCTTCTGTCTCATTTATCCTTGCTTTTAGAGCCTCCATTTTTAACTACATCTCAGTAATGGCATTTTTAGTTTTGTCCTGAGCAGACATTTATTCTTTTATTTCTACAGTAAGGAATTCTCTTGTGTCTTCTATACTTTTTTTTCAAGCCCAGCTAGTATCTTTATAATAGTTTTAAATTCTATCTCAGACCTCTTACTTATATCCATGTTGATTAAATCTCACAGTGAGTACAAGCTCTTGTTCTTCCTTTTGGAGGATTTTCTCTGTTTTGTCATTTTGTCCAGAAAGGAATATTAGAAATATACAGAAAAGGTAGCCTTAATAACAACAACAATAACAACAGAAAAAAAAACCCTGAAGAATAGAAAAACAAAACAAAATAAGAAAAAGTCAAACTAGAAACAAAACAAACAACTAGATCTTGCTATTTTGGCCTACTTGTTAAAGGAAACTAGATTCCAAAATAGGAAAGAATGAAAAACATATATATCCAGTGTAAAATACAATAAAATACAATGAAAGGAAATAAACAATTATATTGTGCTCATTCAATTCCAGTGAGTCCTCATGATCCTTCTCTATTAGGCATGTTTCTTTTGTTTTTCTTTGAATGGGTTGTGGCCTTGTCCCATTCTTTCAATTTGGGTAGGTTTCTCTGCCTCCTCACTTTGTCTGCCTCTTTGTGTCTATTGGTGTGTGTTTTAAGAATGTCAGATATGTCTTCTCCTCTTGAAAGTAGTGACTTTATGAAGAGGTCCTGAGCAGTGTCCCCTGTGTACTGGAAACTGCACTTCAGTAGAGTGTCCTGCATGTGCAATTTACATCCTGCTTTTGTGTCTGTGTCACTTTTCCCTTCAGTTAGTCACCTGCACTGACTGTCTGCCTATTGTGGACTGTGCTTGTTCTCTGTAGTGTTAGTGGGACCTAGGCAAGGCATCTCTTAGGAGTTTCACCTAATGGAGAACTTGAGGGTGGGGCAGCAGCTTTAGCAAAATTTTCTTTATGCAAATATTCTTATGCTGGATCCCTTAAAGTTTTGGGATAGTTGGAGGCTGGGCTTCAGTAGGAGAGGGTATGGGTTTCTGGGCAAAGTTTGTGGTGATAGGTGGGCATAGCTGAGTTAGGTGTGCAATGGTGGCTGTGCACCCAGCAGCTGGGCAGTGCTGGTATGAAGCTTAATGAAATCTCTGAGCCCAGGGCTGAGACTAGCAGCATTGGTGTGTTGGAGTCCTTAGGAGAACTTGTGGGGATGGCACTTTGATAACAAGTTAGTTAACTAGTGTCTATGCAGCCCAGGGTCCTGCAGATGGTCCTGTGCTTATGTTGGGAAATGGAAGTGGAAAGTGGCACCTGCCAACTCTCTCATTTTCAGCGAAGTCTCCAACATACTCTGAAAACAGTATAAACAGATGTGTCTCCAGTTTTCCCCCAGCATTGTGTAGACTGCCATTTTTATATTACCTCCATGCACAGTGCTTTCTCTTAATGGTAGTGTGACACAGCTCTTACAGCTATTACTAACCCTCTGGGCTTGCCCAGTGCTGAGTCAGCTGGCATTTAAAGATTCAGGTTCCAAATCCCAATGGTTATACAAATTCATGGAATTCAGCCCCTCTGTTTTTTTAAAAATTAATTTTTAAAATTAACATATAATGTATTATTAGCCCCAAGGATACAGGTCTGTGAATCGCCAGGCATACACACTTCACAGCACTCACCATAGAACATAGCTTCCCCATTGTCCATAACCTAACTACCCTCTCCCTAGCCTCCTCCTCCAGAAGCACTGTTTGTTTTGTAAGATTAAGAGTCTCTTATGGTTTGTCTCCCTCCCAATACCATCTTGTTTCATTTTTTTCCTTCCCTACCCCCATACCCCACTTTGCCTCTCAACTTCCTCATATCAGGGAGATCATATGGTAATTGTCTTTCTCTGATTGACTTATTTCATTCAGCATAACACCGTCTAGTTCCATCCACGTCACCGCAAATGGCAAGATTTCATTTCTTTTGATGGCTGCATAGTATTCCATTGTGCATATACACCATATCTTCTTTATCTGTTCATTTGTTGATGGACATCTAGGTTCTTTCCATAGTTTGGCTATTGTGGACATTGCTGCTACAAACATTTGGGTGAATGTGCCCCTTCGGATCACTACATTTTTATCTTTAGGGTAAATACCCAGTAGTGTGATTGCTGGGTCGTAGGGTAGCTCTTATTTCCAATTTTTGAGGAACCTCCACGCTATTTTTCAGAGTGGCTGTACTATCTTGCATTCCCACCAACAGCGTAGGAGGGTTTCCCTTTCTCTGCATCCTCACCAGCATCTGTCGTTTCCTGACTTGTTAATTTTAGTCATTCTGACTGGTGTGAGATGGTATCTCATTGTGGTTTTGATTTGTATTTCCCTGATGCCGAGTGATGTGGAACACTTTTTCATGTGTCTGTTGGCCATCTGGATATCTTCTTTGTAGAAATGTCTGTTCATGTCCTCTGCCCATTTCTTGATTGGATTATTTGTTCTTTGGGTGTTGAATGTGATAAATTCTTTATAGATTTTGAATACTAGCCCTTTATCTGATATGTCATTTGCAAATATCTTCTCCCATTCTGTCAGTTGTCTTTTGGTTTTGTTGACTGTTTCCTTTGGTGTGCAAAAGCTTTTGATCTTGATGAAGTCCCAATAGTTCATTTTTCCCTTGCTTCCCTTGCCTTTGGCGATGTTCCTAGGAAGAAGTTGTGGTGACTGAGGTCACAGAGGTTGCTGCCTGTGTTCTCCTCAAGGATTTTGATGGATTACTTTCTCACATTGAGGTCTTTCATCCATTTTGAGTCTATTTTTGTGTGTGGTGTAAGGAAATGGTCCAGTTTCATTTTTCTGCATGTAGCTGTCCAATTTTCCCAATACCATTTGTTGAAGAGACTGTCTTTTTTTCCATTGGACATCCTTTCCTGCTTTGTCGAAGATTAGTTAACGATAGAGTTGAGGGTCTATTTCTGGGCTCTCTATTCTGTTTCTCTTATCTATGTGTCTATTTTTGTGCCAGTACCATACTGTCTTGATGATGACAGTATTGTAATAGAGCTTGAAATCTGGAATTGTGATGCCACCAACTGTGGTTTTTCTTTTCAACATTCTTCTGGCTATTCGGGGTCTTTCTGGTTCTATATAAATTTTAGGATTATTTGTTCCATTTCTTTGGAAAAGAAAGGATGGTATTTTGATAGGGATTGCATTAAATGTGTAGATTGCTTAAGGTAGCATAGATATTTCCACAGTATTTGTTCTTCCAATCCATGAGCATGGAACGTTTTTCCATTTCTTTGTTTCTTCCTCAATTTCTTTCATGAGTACTTTATAGTTTTCTGAGTAGATTCTTTGCCTCTTTGGATAGGTTTATTCCCAGGTATCTTATGGTTTTGGGTGCAATTGTAAATGGAATTGACTCCCTAATTTCTCATTCTTCTGTCTTGTTGATGTATAGAAATGCAATAGATTTATGTGCATTGATTTTATATCCTGACACTTTACTCAGTTCCTGTACCACTTCTATCAGATTTGGAGTGGAGTCTTTTGGGTTTTCCACATAAAGTATCATATCACCTGCAAAATGTGATAGTTTGACTTCTTCTTTGCTGATTCGGGTGCCTTTATTTTCTTTTTGTTGTCTGATTGCTGAGGCTAGGACTTCTAGTACTATGTTGAATAGCAGTGGTGATAATGGACATCCCTGCCATGTTACTGACCTTAGCGAAAAAGCCCTCAGTTTTTCTCCATTGAGAATGATATTTGCAGTGGGTTTTTCATAGATGGCTTTAATGATATTGAGGTATGTGGCCTCTATCCCTACGCTTTGAAGAGTTTTGATCAAGAAAGGATGTTGTACTTTATCAAATGCTTTTTCAGCATCTATTGAGAGTATCATATGGTTCTCATTCTTTCTTTTATTAATGTATTGTATCATATTGATTGATTTGCGGATGTTGAACCAACCTTGCATCCCAGCAATAAATCCTACTTGGTCGTGGCGAATAATCTTTTTAATGTACTGTTGGATCCTATTGGCTAGTATTTTGGTGAGAATTTTCTCATCTCTGCTCATCAAGGATATTGGTCAGTAATTCTCTTTCTTGATGGGCTCTTTGTCTGGTTTTGGGATCAAGGTAATGCTGGCCTCATAAAATGAATTTGACAGTTTTCCTTCCATTTCTATTTTTTGGAACAGTTTCAGGAGAATAGGAATTAATTCTTTAAATGCTTGGTAAAATTTCCCTGGGAAGCTGTCTGGTCCTGGGCTGTTGTTTATTGGGAGATTTTTGATGACTGCTTCAATTTCCTTACTGGTTATGGGTCTGTTCAGGTTTTCTATTTCTTCCTGGTTCAGTTGTGGTAGTTTATATGTCTCTAGGAATGCATCCATTTCTTCCAGATTGTCAAATTTGCTGGCGTATAGTTGCTCATAATATGTTCTTATAATTGTTTGTATTTCTTTGGTGTTTATTGTGATCTCCCCTCCTTCATTCATGATTTTATTTATTTGGATCCTTTCTCTTTTCCTTTTGATAAGTCTGGCCAGGGGTTTAGCAATCTTATTAATTCTTTCAAAGAACGAGCTCCTAGTTTCGTTGATTTGTTCTATTGTTTTTTTTTGGATTCTATTTCATTGATTTCTGCTCTGGTCTTTTATTATTTCTGTTCTCCTGCTGGGTTTAGGCTTTCTTTGTTGTTCTTTCTCCATCTCCTTTAGGTGTAGGGTTAGGTTGTGTATTTGAGGCCTTTCTTGTTTCTTGAGAAAGTCTTGTATTGCTATATATTTTCCTCTCAGGACTGCCTTTGCTGTGTCCCATAGATTTTGAACGTTGTGTTTTCATTATTATTTGTTTCTATGAATTTTTTCAATTCTTCTTTAATTTCCTGGTTGACCCATTCATTCTTTAGTAGGACGTTCTTTAGCCTCCATGTATTTGGGTTCTTTCCAAATTTCCTCTTGTGTTTGAGTTCTAGCTTCAGAGCATTGTGGTCTGAAATATGCAGGGAATGATCCCTATCTTTTGGTACTCGTTGAGACCCAATTTGTGACCCAGGATTTGATCTATTCTGGAGAATGTTCCATGGCACTAGAAAAGAATGTGTATTCTGTTCCTTTGGGATGAAATGTTCTGAATATATCTGATGTCCATTTGGTCCAGTGTGTCATTTAAGACCTTTATGTCCTAGTTTATTTTTTGCTTGGATGATCTGTCCATTTCAGTGAGGGGCATGTTAAAGTCCCCTACCATTATTGTATTATTGTCAATGTGTTTCTTTGATTTTGTTATTAATTGGCTTATATAGTTGGCTGCTCCCATGTTAGGGGCATAGATGTTTAAAATTGTTAGATCTTTTGGTTGGACAGACCCCTTGAGTATTATATAGGGTCCTTCCTCATCTCTTATTATAGTCTTTGACTTAAAATCTAATTGATCTGATATAAGGATTGCCACCCCAGCTTTCTTTTGATGTCCATTAGCATGGTAAATTGTTTTCCACCCCCTCACTTTAAATCTGGAGGTGTATAAATGAGTTTAAAATGAGTTTCTTGGGGTGCCTGGGTGGCTCAGTGGGTTAAGGCCTACACCTTCAGCTCAGGTCATGGTCCCAGGGTCCTGGGATTGAGCCCCGCATCAGACTCTCTGCTCAGGAGGGAGCCTGCTTCCCCCCCCCGCCTGCCTCTCTGCATACTTGTGATCTCTGTCTCTCTGTCAATTAAATAAATAAAATCTTAAAAAAATAGAATGAGTTTCTTGTAGACAGCATATTGATAGGTTTTGGCTTTTTATCCATTCTGATACCCTGTGCCTTTTGATTGGGGCATTTAGCCCATTTACATTCAGGGTAAGTTTTGAAAGATAGGAATTTAGTGCCGTTGTATTGCCTATAAGGTGACTGTTACTTTATATTGTCTCCGTTCCTTTCTGATCTACTACTTTTAGGCTCTCTCTTTGCTTAGTGGACCCCTTTCAATATTTCCTAGATGGCTGGTTTGCTGTTTACAAACTCTTTTAGTTTTTGTTTGTCCTGGAAACTTTATCCCTCCTTCTAGTTTCAATGATAACCCAGATGGATATAGTATTCCTGGCTGCATGTTTTTCTCATTTAGTGTTCTGAACATACCAGTTCTTTCTGGCCTGCCAGGTCTCTGTGGATAAGTATCCTGCCAGTCTTATATTTCTACCAGACTTCTTGCCCTGACCTGCTTTCAGGATTTTCTCTTTGTCACTAAGACTTGCAAGTTTTACTATTAGGTGACGGGGTGTCGACCTATTCTTATTGATTTTGAGGGCATTCTCTGCGCCTCCTGGATTTTGGTGCTGTTCTCTTTGCCATATTAGGGTAATTCTCTACAATAATTCACTCCAATATACCTCTTCCCCCTCTCTCTTTCTTCTTCTGGAATCCCAGTTATTCTAATATTGTTTCATCTTATGGTATCACTTATCTCTCGAATTCTCCCCTCGCAGTCCAGTAGATTTTTATCTCCCTTTTGCTCAGCTTTTTTATTCTCCATCTTTGGTCTTCTATATCATTAATTCTCTCTTCTGTCTCATATCCTAGCAGTAAGAGCCTCCATTTTTTATTGCACCTCATTAATAACTTTTTTGATTTCAGCTCAGTAGATTTTATTTCTTTTATTTCTCCAGAAATGGCTTTTATTTCTCCAGATAGAGTTTCTATAATATCCTCCATGCCTTTTTTGAGCCCAGTGGGCACCTTGGGAATTGTCATTCTGAACTCTAGATCTGACATATTACCAGCATCCATATTGATTAGGTCCCTAGTCTTCGGTACTGCCTCTTTTTTTTGTGGTGAGTTTTTCCGCCTTGTCATTTTATCCAGATAAGAATATACAGTAGGGATTGCATTAAATGTGTAGATTGCTTTAGGTAGCATGGACATTCTCACAATATTTGTTCTTCCAATCCAGGAGCATGGAACATTTTTCCATTTCTTTGTGTCTTCCTTAATTTTTTTCATGAGTTCTTTATAGTTTTCTGAGTATAGATTCTTTGCCTCTTTGGTTAGGTTTATTCCTAGGTACCTTATGGATTTGGGTGCAATTGTAAATATGATTGACTCCTTAATTTCTCTTTCTTCTGTCTTGTTGTTGGTGTAGAGGAGTGCAACTGATTTCTGTGCATTGATTTTATATCCTGACACTTTACTGAATTCCTGTACAAGTTCTAGCAGTTTTGGAGTGGAGTCTTTTGGGTTTTCCACATATAGTATCATGTCATCTGGAAAGATAGTTTGACTTCTTCTTTGCCGATTTGGATGCCTTTAATTTCTTTTTGTTGTCTGATGGCTGAGGCTAGGACTTCTAGTACTATGTTGGAAAAAAGCATGGAGGTTCCTCAAAAAGTTGAAAATAGAGCTACCCTATGACCCAGCAATCGCACTACTGGGTATTTACCCTAAAGATACAAATGTAATGATCCGAAGGGGCACGTGCACCCAAATGTTTATAGCAGCAATGTCCACAATAGCCAAACTATGGAAAGAACCTAGATGTCCATCAACAGATGAATGGATAAAGAAGAGGTGGTATATATATACAATGGAATATTATGCAGCCATCAAAAGAAATGAAATCTTGCCATTTGTGACGATGTGGATGGAACTAGAGGGTATTATGCTTAGTGAAATAAGTCAATCAGAGAAAGACAACTATCATATGATCTTCCTGATATGAGGAAGTGGAGATGCAACATGGGGGATTTGGGGGTAGGAAAAGAATAAATGAAACAAGATGGTATCAGGAGGGAGACAAATCATAAGTGACTCTTAATCTCACAAAAGAAACTGAGGGTTGCAGGGGGGAGGGGGGACAGGAGGGAGGTGGGGTTGTGGACATTGGGGAGGGTATGTGTTATGGTGAGTGCTGTGAAGTGTGTAAACCTGGCAATTCAGAAACCTGTACCCCTGGGGATAAAAATACATTATATGTTTGTAAAAAAATTTAAAAAATTAATAAATTTAAAAAAGGTACACTCTGCTAAAAGAAGTTAAAAGAAAAAAGAAGAATATATGAACAAGAGAATAAAACACTAAAAAAGTGGCAAAGACCCCAGAAAAATATGTGTTAACCAAATCAGAAGAGACCCCAAATTGTGGGGAGAAGAAAAGGCATAAAAAGAAGTTAAAAATTAAAAAAAAAAGAAAAAGAAAAAAGAAAAAAATATATATTAGACTGCTGAATAGGACAGAGCTGCCCACTTGATTTTGGGAGCATTTTGGTCTCTTAGAAGAACTACCTCCCAAAATTTTAAATAAAGAAACACACACACACACACGCACGCACACACACACACACACACACACATTTATACAAAAATAAGTGTAAACATGACGAAGTGATGGAATGTGACTGTAAAGATGAACATTTTAAAAAAATTCTAAAAAAGAGTTGATAAGATAAGTTGGTTGGGAAAAGAAAGAAAAAGAAAGTGGAGAGAATTTGCTCTGGCTGGAGACTAGAACAAACCCTGTGCTAGATTTAGGGTATATTTTGATCTATTAGAAGAAGTTGTATCTCAATTTTTTTTAGAAGAAAAAACCCTATGTATATACAAAAGATATAGTTAGATACAATGAAGGATAAAATATGACTATAATAACAAAGGTTCGAAATGATTTTTTTAAAGAAAGGTATTGCTAAGATAAACGAGTTAAAAAATGTTAAAAGAGGAAAGGGTAGAGGTTAAAAAATTACAATAAGAAAAAAATTTAAAAAATTTAGTGAACTTTGCAAGAGTAAAGAATCATGGGGAAAAATCATGAGTTCCATGATTTGCTTTCCCCTCCTCTGGAATTCTGCAGTTCTCCCTGATCAGTGATCTTGGTCTTGGCTGGATTTCTTGCTGATCTTCTTGGGAGGGGCCTGTTGTAGTGATTCTTAAGTGTCTTTGCCCAGGCGGAATTGCTTGCCCTTGCCAGGAGCTGGGCTAAGGAACTTGCTCCGGTTCACTCTTGGGAGCTTTTGTTCCATGAACACTTTCCATAGAGCTCTGGAGGATGGGAATGAAGATGGTGGCTTCCCAGTCTCCAGCCCAGAGGAGCCGAGAGCTCAGGGCCCCCTCCTCAGTGTGCCCTTAGAGAAAAGTGCTCAATAACTCCCATCTCCCTGGTCTCCAGCAGTGCTCTGAGCTCATCCAGCCTGTGACTGAGCTTTTCTGTCTCTGGAACACAGTCCCATTTAGAGTCTCCAAACCCAGCAGATCCCTATCGCTCTTCCAGGGGGTCTCCCTGAATATACCACTTGTGGGGTCCCTGCTCAAAGGGCAGTGGCCCAACTGTGCCACGGATCACAGTTTAAGGTAACCCCGAGCTGAGAGCTCACTCCTCTGCTCCATCTCTGTAGCTGGCTTCCCCCCTCTAATACCTGCAGCTCTGCTACACTTAGACACCCCTGATCCTTCTGTGACCCTGTGGGAACTGACCACACTGTCCCCATGAGGGGTCTACCCCCGCTTAGCCTCTGGAGCGATGTCCCTTAGTGGAGCAGACTTCTAAAGGTTCTGATTTTGTGCTCTGTTACTCCGCCACTTGCCAGAAGCCGGCCCCTTCTCCCTCGGTCTATCTTCCTGTTACTTTGGATTCACTTCCTGACAGGTCCTACCTTTCAGAAAGTGGTCAATTTTCTGTTTCTAGGATTGCTGCTCTTCTGTTCAATCTCCTGTTGGATTTGTAGGTGTTCGGAATGGTTTGATAAATATCTAGCTGAACTCCTGCTACCTGATGTCATCTCAGCCTGCTACTCCTCTGCCATCTTGACTCCTCCGCCCACCCCTCTGGTTTTTAAAGCCAAAAAATGTGGGGATTTGTCTTCCTTGTGTGAGCTCCCTGGTGCAATTTCTATTTCTATTCTATTCTATTCTATTCTATTCTATTCTATTCTATTCTATTCTATTTCTCTCCCCTCTCTGCACATGCAGATTTCTCCCTTCTGTGGGCACTTTCCCCCCATCTTTCTGACCTTCCTAAACTTTCAGATGCAGGTTCTTCCCCTTCTCCTTCTCCCACTCCTTCTCCTCCCCCCGCTTTTCCTCCTCCCCCCCCTCCTCCTGTTCCTTCTTCTTAAGATTTTATTTATTTATCTGAGAGAGAAAGGACAAGCAGAGGGAGGGACAGAGGGAGAGAGAAAGGAATAATCAATTTTCCTACTAAGCATGAACCCCATTGTGGGGGTCCATTCCAGAACCCTGGGATCATGACCTGAACCTAAGGCTTAACCTACTGAGCCACTCAGGCACCCCAGATGCAGCTTCTCTATATTTAGTTGTGGAATTTGTTTTGCCAGTCTTTGGATCTCTCTCTGATTTGTTGACTTGGATGTTGATTATTTCTATTTGTAAACATGGGATGGGGTGAGCCCAGTGTCCTACTCCACCATCATCCCAAGCTCCCCCATATTAACAATTTATTAAATGGCGAAAAGACAGACTATAGGTGTTATTAATCTGTCATTTTAATCTGTTGAAATAATCTTTTTTTCAGCTATCAACCTGTAGTTGACTATGTAGATGCTCAATTTGAGGCCTATCTTCAAGAAGAATTGAAAATTAAACGTTCCTTCATTGACTACCATGATTCCCGTATACACGTGTGTCTTTACTTCATTTCACCTACAGGACATTCCCTGAAGTCCCTTGATCTATTAACTATGAAGAACATTGACAGTAAGGTGTGTTAGATAAATCCATTAACCTACCAAGATTTGATAATTATTTTGTGATAATATATAACTTGAAGGTATTTACATATAAGAACTTGTTAATTTTAATATGTTAAAATTTTTCTAAAAATATTTATTTATTTATTTATTTATTTATTTATTTATTTATTTGACAGAGATCACAAGTAGGCAGAGAGGCAGGCAGAGAGGGGGGGGGGAATCAGGCTCCCCATGGAGTAAAGAGCCCAATGTGGGGCTCGATCCTAGGACCCTGATATCATGACCTGAGCTGAAGGCAGAGGCTTTAACCCACTGAGCCATGCAGGTGCCCCATAATTTTTCTTTTAAAAGAGGTTTTATTTATTTATTTGACAGAGAGAGGGAGAGAGTACAAGCAAGGGAGGCAGCAGGTGGAGGGAGAGGGAGAAGGAGAAGCAGGCTTTCCTCCAAGCAATGATCCTGATGGGGGGCTTGATCCCAGGATTCTGGGATCATGACTTGAGCTGAAGGGACACACTTAGCCATCCAGGCTCCCCCAAATATATTTTTTTTCTGTTAATCCTTAAAGCATTGCTCTGAGTTTCCAAGGGAAACATATCACAAACTTAGTAGTTCAAACAACAGAAATTAATTTTCTCAGTTATGGGAATTAGAAGTCCAAGATGAAGATGTCACCAAGGTTTTTTTTCCCTTCTAAAACCTTTATTTATTTATTTATTTATTTATTTATTTATTTATTTATTTTAGTGATAGATGGTTGCCTTCTCACTGTGTGCATCTGCACAGGGTCTTTCCTCTGCACATATCTGATGTTTCTTTATGTCTATGTCTCCTATTTTTTTTTAAAAGATTTTATTTATTTATTTGACAGAGGGAGAGATCACAAGTAGGCAGAGAGGGGGGGAAGCAGGCTCCCCACTGAGCAGAGACCCCAATGTGGGACTCAATCCCAGGACCCTGAGATCATGACCTGAGCTGAAGGCAGAGGCCTAACCCACTGAGCCACCCAGGCACCCTATGTTTCCTATTCTTATAAACACACCAGTCACGTTGGATTAGGGCCTATTCTAATGACCTTATTTTCACTTGATCACCTCTTTAAAGAGTCTTTTCTGAGATACTTGGGGTTAGGGCCTCAACATATGCACTGGGGAGGGGTGATACATTGAGCACGTCCTAGCATTTGATAAATTTCAACCTTAGCTTTTCAGAAACATTTAATTAGGTGTGTATTAGGAAAATAAGATAAAGTTTAAAAATTTTTAAAATAAAAATTTACAGGTTTTTTTTATGATTAAAATCATAGAGGTTGTGGCAGTTTTTCCTGTATTTTTGAAATTGATTTCATTCTACAGTACTATAAAACAACCCCATTAACATTTACCTGTTATTCTTGATTGTGTGAATCATGGAGTTTTCATGATCCTGGTTAGTGGTCCTATCACAGAGGATTCAGGATGTAATATGTATGTACATATTTTTTCCAGTAGAGGATAAATATACATGTGAAAGAAACTTTTATGTCATGAGTTTTTTCCTACACTTTTTTAAGTTGAGGAGAGAAAAAGTTGTAAAATTTTTATCAAAGAAGGCCTGACTTGTGCTATGTATTGTTCAAACTGGAAAGAAATTTTGTACCTAATCTTTTTTTTAACATCTTAACTTTTGTTTTATTTTTTCCATTGTTTCAAGATTCATTGTTTATGCACCACACCCAGTGCTCCATGCAATATGTGCCCTCCTAATACCCACCAACAGGCTCACCTATCCTGTACCTAATCTTATATGTCACCATGTTGTTGAAAGAATTTAGATTTCTAGTTAAAATCAAGAGATGGTTCAATTTCTTGATCATTAGGATATTCAATAACTAGGGACACATAGTTTTATTTTTAATTTTATGGGTAGCTGTTATCATCAAACAATTTCCAGGTATAGACTATAGGTGTTTTTTTTTTTTTTACAGGAACATTACATAAAAGGGTGAGCAATGGTATGTGTGTGTGTCTGCTGTCTTCTCTTCTAGGTTGCTCAGTTCTCTTCTGCAATAAGTGACTTTCATCCCTCAAATATGAACCCTTAAGGGATTATTAACATGGAAATCTCTACTTGTTATGTGTCAAGGCTTTGCTATCATTAGAAGATAGCTTTCTCAGCAATATGACCCAAGATATTTATGTTAAACTTGAACCTATCTTAGTAGTTGTCTGCTTTTTACTGTGGAAGGTATTATTTAAGATTCTAAAATTTGAACATCAGTGTTATATTGAGGCCCTAGATTTGTACAAGGATTTTTAAAAAATGCACTTTGAAGAATCTAAAACAAAAACAATATAACTAGAACTGACTTTTATGCACACTTACAATATCACAGAACTTGACATTGTGTATCTATGATTTGATAAGATACTTTCACAGTAAAAACAGATATTTTCTAATTTAGCATATTTTTAATTTCTACAAAGTTTAATTATTAAAATGTAACTGCATGGAGACAGGAGTGATCATATTGCAGAACTACAAAGAAAAGTTTATGAGTAAAATTTCAACCTCAAATATGCAATATAGAAATAATACCTTTTTACAAATATCAAATGATATTTGTAAGCAAGGTATTATATATATATACATATACATATGTATATCTATATACATACACACACACACATTCAGTCTTCAAAGTATGGTAACAAAAAAAGTTATACTATTTTTAGGTGGCCTTTGAAAACCACAAACAAATATATCTACAAAGACATGGATTTATGGAGAAGGTGATGAAAATGAAAGACAAAATTAATTTAGTGTACAGTATTGATGAAAGTTACTCCTGACTTTCAGTACTCAGTTTAAGAAATCAATTTGAATATGAATTAATTTGACTATCTTATTCTGCTATGTACATTTTAATAACTCCAAATGTGTGGAAAGTTTAAGAAAATAAATTTGGGACTTCTAAACCTGAATTCTGATAAAAGATTAATATTCAAAAGTACTGATGATTTTGGATAGCCATTTTGTGACAAAGGTATGGTAGTAGCCAGTGATTATCTAGTTATAAAAATTTACTGTGAGAGATTATGAGGTTTTGACATAAAAATTCCAGGAATAACAACAAATCCTCAATGGTGAGATTTTGTTTGGTTCTTTATTTACAGGTGAACATTGTACCATTGATTGCCAAAGCAGATACAATTTCTAAAAATGACTTACAGAAATTCAAGTGTAAAATAATGAGTGAATTGGTTAGCAATGGCATCCAGATATATCAATTTCCAACAGATGATGAAACTACTGCTCAGGTGAACTCCTCAATGAATGTAAGATTTTATTTTATTTAAAAAAAATTTTTTTTTAAAACTTGTAAATTTTCTTTTTTTTTTCTAGGTTGTGCATTTCTCTTAAATTTTTTTTTCTTTTCAGCGTAACAGAGTTCATAGTTTTACACCACACCCAGTGCTCCATGCAATGCGTGCCCTCCACTATACCCACCACCAGGCTCCCCCAACCTCCCACCACCCGCCCCTTCATAACCCTCAGGTTATTTTTCAGAGTCCATAGTCTCTCATGGTTCATCTTCCCCCCAATTTCCCTCAACTCCCTTCTCCTCTCCATCTCCCCATGTCCTCTGTGTTATTTGTTATGCTCCGCAAATAAGTGAAACCATATGATAATTGACTCTCTCTGCTTGACTTATTTCACTCAGCATAATCTCTTCCAGTCCCGTCCATGTTGCTACAGAAGTCTGGTATTCATCCTTTCTGATGGAGGCATAATACTCCATAGTGTATATGGACCACATCTTCTTTATCCATTCGTCTGTTGAAGGGCATCTTGGTTCTTTCCACAGTTTGGCGACCGTGGCCATTGCTACTATAAACATTGGGCTACAGATGGCCCTTCTTTTCACCACATCTGTATCTTTGGGGTAAATACCCAGTAGCGCAATTGCAGGGTCATAGGGAAGCTCTATTTTTAACTTCTTGAGGAACCTCCACACTGTTCTCCAGAGTGGCTGAACCAACTTGCATTCCCACCAACAGTGTAGGAGGGTTCCCCTTTCTCCACATCCTCTCCAACACACGTTGTTTCCTGTCTTGCTGATTTTGG
>PISX010032530.1:0-16104 GCA_004024625.1 Mellivora capensis
GGATTGGGAGGGAGACAAACCATAAGTGACTCTTAATCTCACAAAACAAACTGAGGGTTGCTGGGGGGAGGGGGTTGGGAAAGGGGGGTGGGGTAATGGACATTGGGGAGGGTATGTGCTATGGTTAGTGCTGTGAAGTGTGTAAACCTGGCAATTCACAGACATGTACCCCTGGGGATAAAAATATGTTTATAAAAAAAATAAAAAAATAGAAATAAAAATAAAATAAAATGAGAAAACCTAAAAAAAAAATTAAAAACTACTAAGCACTAAAGGATACAGTCACTTTGAGTGGAAGTAAATGTCCACACTTAACATAGCTTTCAGATAATAAAATGTTCAGATAGAGTGCATAAGGAAGTATGTTTAAAACAAAAACCACAGAAGAGAGACTAACTGAGGATAGATACGACAGATGGATTTGAAGAAGAGCCAAACAGAACTTCTTGAAATGAAAAGTGGGATCTTTTCAATGAAACACTCAGTGGTTGGAGCTAAGCAGCCCCTGGACACAGCTAAAGAAAGAATTTGTAAATTGGAAGAAGGAGCCAGAGGGAGAGGGAGAATATGAAAGAAAGTCTATAAGACATGGAGGATAAAATAACAAGCACTGTCATATCCTTACTAGGAATTCCGGGCAAGACTAGAAAGAATGAGAGAGTGGCATCCTCGAAGGGGCACTGGCTGAGATTCTTTCTCAAAACAGAAGACATGATTCTTTGGAATCCAGGGGTTGGGAATCCTGGGCAATATAAATACACAGAAAAGCACAACCAGACAGACAAAAATGAAACTGCAGAAATCAGCAAGGGAATAAGGGATTTAATCTCCTTTGATGAAGAAACCAGAAATTAAAACACAAAAAACAGATAGACTTACCCACAAAACAACAACAGCCCAGCTGCAAAGAGCCTTCGCAGTACCAACTAGAGAAGGCAGCAAGCGATGCACACACTGATGGGAAACCATGGTCAATGGCAGCTGCAGCAGAACTGCTATTCAAGACCAAGGACAAAATAAAGACATCGTTGCTTCTATAAAAATGGAAAGTTCATGTCTATCAGATCCTCCTGGAAAGAAACACTAAAAAATACACTTCCAAGATAAAAAACAAAACAAAACAAGTTAAATCTAAATGAAATGAGAAGGATGCAGAAAGGTCTTCTGCTTTTTCTTCTCTTTCTTCTCCCTGAATCCACTTCCTCTATTACGTCTACACCTCCTTCCTCCGAGGTAGGAAACCAGGCAGGAGGATGCCCACAGATGGTGGTGGCCCGAGAACACCACGGGTCCTCCTTTATGCCACTGTCCCAGCATTATGTCATCTCTGTCTGGCTACGCATGTATTTTAAGTGTTTCTGGCTGGGGTTTCCTATCAGCTCACCACTCTTGGGATGGGAGTGGCAGCCAGAGGAACCCCAAAGTGCATCAGGGGGCTCCCAAACTGTATACTACAGCTCAGGCTATAGAAGCGGCCATACTTTCTGGTTTTGTGAGGGAAAGTCCCAGACGTCCAGTGTCTGTTCCTCTATCCCTGGCAACAACATAAGTTAGGTGGGCCCAACTTATGTTAGGGTAAAGGTGGGCCTTTTGTGGGGAGGGGGGAGGGTCTCTCTGAATCTGACTCTAAGAGATTCCAGATGGAGCGGTTTATCTGGAAGATGATCCCAGGAGCTGCTGGCAGGGACATGGTGAAGGGAGACAAGGGAGGGAGGGCAGCCAGGAAAGGGTGTAGTATCAAACCAGCTACCCCTGGGCGGGGGGCGGGGGTGTGGACTGAAGCTTCAATCTGCTCAGAAAACTCTGGAAGCCCATGAAGAACATATACTTCAGAGTCATCCCGCCTGTGGGGCAAGGGAGCTGGGGTATTTATACACCAAGTCCTGTTCAGCACTGTTGGAAGCTGCTTCTGGGGCTTTGATTCCCTAGTCCTCGGGCCTGTTGCACAGGTGGCAAAGTGGGGCTCCAGGTCAAGAGAAAGGGCTCAGGACACAAAACAAGGTGTCAGCAGTTGAAATTCAAGCCTGTTAGCACTGACTGGGGAAAGATGAGCCTGTGAGTGGGGCTCAGGCAGCTCCTTGGGGTAGCACCTTAGTCAATGCCCTTAGGAGAATGTACTCTTTTTTTTTTTTTTAAACAGGCAGGAGTAAAAAGACCCCAGCAAACTCAGGGCCTTCAACTCAGTTGTCCCACAAACACTGGGAGGGGCTGCAGGCAGCCAGAGCTTTTCACTCTCATTAAAGTGACAGGATCTAAAAACACCCAAGTGTGAGATATGTCCACTGGCCTTGCTAATGGCCGGCAGGCAGACCATGCTCAGAACACTGCAGGTGCAGCTGGCAGCTAACGACTTCCAAAAGAAGCAGGAAAGCCAAGATATTAAACTTCTGGCTGATTTAAAATACAAAAAAAGGGGGGGCACACTTATAGTACTGATATATGCCCAGATCTGAGTACTATAAAAAGAACGAGAGAGGAATAGAATTAGAAACCCACCTTTTGGCATTCCTAAAATAAAGTGGAATGAAAAGCTCTCAGGAGTGACAGGAAGAATACCAGGGCAGATGGCATTACACACTGCAATTTAGCCTTGGCAGTAACCACAGTGGGGAGACCTGTCCCAGCCCACTGAATGACTTTAATGACCCTCTTCTTTCTCTTCTTTTGTTCATTTCTATGGTTTACAATTTTATTTTTAAACGCCTGCTATTTTATAAGGTCTCTAATAGCTTGGACATTCATTATTCATGGGGGAGGGGCGGGGAGCTCAGACAGGTACCTCACCTGTAAAATTAAGATGCTAACTCTTGTGTCTCCTCAATTCAGCCTGTTAAACCTCTCTGCCATTCTTCGGATGTGAAAAGGCGACAGTTGAGAGCCCAGCATATGTCTTGACAGCCATTAATGCGACTGGCATAAAAAGCTGAGATATTTTCATCTTTCCCAGAAGCGAAGAAAATTATGTCAGCTACATCTCTGTCCCTAAGCTGAAGCAGCCCACAGTACTTGACAGTTTGTTATACTCTGACATCTACTTCAGCCACCCATTCCATCTATCAATCCATCCTTTCACCCATTACTCCATCACATCCAGCCAGCCAATCAACCATCTTTTCTTCCATCCCAACCAAACTTCCCTTCATCTATCCAACCAACCCAAGAAGACTGCCTTCCTTCTTTCTCTCCTTTCTTTCTTCCCTCCCTTTTTCTTCCTTTCCTCTTTCAATTAATGCAACTCAAACAATCATCCATCCATCCATACATACATACATTCATTTATCACAACCATCCAAGATCTACTGAATATTTTTGGGATAACTAAGCACTGAAATGCAGAAGTAAAAATAGTTTTACCCTCAATAAGTTTACCCTTTAATAAAATTTTAAAAAATTTATACATGGGGAAAATCTTTTTTATTTTAATGGAAGTAATTTTCTCTAGAAATATTTGTGAATCTTCCCACATGCAGGGGTAAACATAGTCATGGAAAAGTGATAAGAGAATTCTTGAGACTTTTATTGCCATTCAGTATAGGCCCCTCAAGCAGGGATTCTTTCTCTTGTTGGTTAGTCTCTCCTTTTGTAGACTTTTATTGGGCACTGTAGATGACCTTGTCCACTTTTCTAGTGGAGCAGGAATTGCGTCCAAGCCTTCCCGAGGTCCCAGAGGATTCTGGGAAGGTGTGTGGCAAGCAGGATGGGCATCCTTGGGCCACATGTTAGACAACTTGGCCCAGACACAGCTTCACTTTATTGGCTTGGTAACTCCTAGAAAACCCCCAAACTTCCCGGGCCTGTGTTTCCATATACAGTTATGATGGCTCTGCCAGGTTTTGCATACATCGTGTGAAAACAGTCTGTAAAAAGAGCTTTCAAAACCACTATTAGACAAGAGCCCTTATTTTTAAGTGTTTACTATTTCTTAATTACATAGATAATAAAGGTTGACAGTAGAAAAATCAGAAGATCCAACTGAGGAAAACAAACTGAAAATAAACATATATAAAATCATTCTCCCTCTCGTGCTTCCCCTGCTTGTATTCCCTCTCTCACTGTTTCTCTCTGTGTTCAAATAAATAAATAAATAAATTCTTTTAAAAAAATACATAAGATCATTTTAGTCCCACCACTCAGTTTCCCCAACATGTGTTTGTTGTCAGGGAAAGATATGGATGATGGGAGCTCGAGATGAAAACCCAGGTACTATAACAGGATATATGCTACTGATCCCATTACTTAAGACTCTATTTTCATATATACTGCTGGAGGATTATTTGTAATTAAGTTTACCTATAGTATTAATACATAATATCAGAAAAGTTAGATAAGTAAAAAACAAAAATTAAAATGGATCCTGATCTACTGTCTAGCTATGACCGCTGATGGTATTTTGGTATATTAACCTTACAGAGTTTACTTATTTCTCTCTGTATATTTATATATTATTTTAGAGAGAGAGAAAGAGACAGAATGTGCATGAGCAGGAGGAGGGGCAGCAGACTCCCCACTGAGCATGGAGCCAGGCGGCGGGGCTGGATCCCACACCCTGAGATCATGACCTGAGCCGAAACCAAGAGTCGGGTGCTGGATGCTTAACTGACTGAACCCCCCGTGTACCCCTACTTATTTCTGTATTTATATGTTTTACAAATATTGTACCAGACCATGTATACACATATGTTGCTTGCTATCCCACTCTATACCAAATGGCCAGCTTTCCATGGCAATACATACTCTTCACGATATTTGAATTAGCTCTGAGTATTCCGTCCTATGGATGCATCACTGTCCTATGGAGATGTCATCATCTTCTGATGTTGGACATTTAACATGTTCGTCTTCCAAGAATTTGGCATTTTCCCATTTAAACAATATGTGATCAAGACCGTTGCAGGTAAATCTTTGTATCCATTGAATCTCCATAATATTGGACTATTTGTTCTCTTGTTGCAGTATAGGAGAATCCTCCCTACCCCCTCAACATAACAGTATATTTATTTATTTTTAAATATTTTATCTATTTATTTGAGAGAGAGAGAGAGTGTGCGCGCATGATGGCGGGAGGGGCAGAGGGAGAGGGCGTAGACCCCTGCTGAACAGGGAGCAAGACATGGGAGCCCAATGGCCCAGGGCCCTGGGATCACAACCTGAGGAGAAGGCAGCCGCGTAAACGATGAACCACCCAGGTGCCCAAGAATGTACTTAAGTAAGTGTTCACTGGTAACACCTTCATTCTTTCAACAACCGTTAAGCAGAAAGAGGAGAGCGGACAGTCTGGAAGGAGCGGAAAGGAGCACGGACACTCCAAGCCGCCCCTCGTCCATCCAGGGACTCCCCAGGCTACTTCGTTAAGCATTTTTTTCTACTCAGTTTTGTTTTGCAAAACCAAGGGAACACAATATAAATTCTTTTCTTCCACCCTCTTAGATAAAAAGGTAGTAGATTATATACAGTGTCCTAAACCTTGTTTATTTTTCTCAACACAATATGGCAGCACTCCTTCCAGGTCAGTACGGAGAGCGCACCTTTCTCACAGCACAGCGTTCATCCTGGGGAGGCAGCAAATTTGCTAAGAGCCACCTGTCGCCTCCCTCAGTTCCTGTCACAAACAGTGTTGCAGTGAATATTCTCGTGCACCTAATGTCCTCCGTGCATGCCTGTAGCTATGGGGTAAATTTTCGGTAGTGGAATTACATATTTGTAATTTACGGGGGAGGGGTGTTTTTATTTTTAAGATTTACTTTTTTATTTAGGAGAGACAGCGAGCGCCTGTAAACGGGGAGAGGGGCAGAGGGAGAGAACGAATCTCAAGCATGTTCCCTGCTGAGCGTAGAGCCCGACTCTGGGCTTGATCCCAGGACCCCGAGATCACGACCTAAGCCAAAATCAAGCGTCGGCCGCTCAACTGACTGAGCCGCCCTGGCGCCCCTATATATCTGTAATTTGGGACTGATAGGCCACACACCCTCCGTCCTGGAAATACCCGGCTACCTCCCCAGTAGCAATGTTTCGGGGTGCTTGTCCTTCCACAGACCTTCCAACAGAGTGTGATATTAAACATGAGGATTTCTGAAATTCTGTGGCTGAAAATGGTATTTCAGGGTTGCTTTCTGTGAATGTGGCCCCAATTTTTCTAGTAGTTCCTCTCCTGTCCTCTGGTTTTCCTTCCTCCCTTCTCACCTTCCTTCCTTCTTATTTCTAGGAGCTCTTTATGTATTAGGAAGAGTAGGCCCTTTTTGTCATATGAGTCATAAAACTATTTTTTCCAGTTGTCGTTTCCCAAACTTTAGCATACAGTAGTTGTTTTTTGCTTTCTGTGCAGAAAAAACAGAGAACATACTAGTCTCGCTGTTTGTGCTTCTGGTTTTGAGTCACTGGCTCAGAAAGTGTGGAGAAGGGATGTTCTTCAGGAAACAGCACATCCCAGGCCTCTAGGAGCCTGTTTGCTGGCTAAGACCCACAACCTGCCCAGAGTCACATATGGGGGCTGCGTCTCCTTGGGTTATCAGAGGCCTGCTGCCTTTTTCTTTTCTTTTTGTTAAGCCTCATTTCATGGGAACAGGAGTGCTGTGAGTATCTCACAAATCCATTCAGAGAGAACAGAGGGAACAGAATCAGGAGTGGGCTTATGTCAGGGGAAACATAATACCATCAGGCCTCTGCAAGCCTCCCCGTCCCCCTGCGGGCTTGAGTGACCTGGGCTGCAGTGTGCAGACTGCCCACAGGGGGCAGCACGGCTGAATGCAAGGAGACTCCCTTAGATTATGAGTGTGGACCCTTGTGAGCACACCTCAAGTGATTTTTAGACGACACTGATCACAACCCAGTCATGTATAAACCACGTCCCACAGAAACGAAGAGATCATTCCACATCGCCAAGTAAGTAAGGATTTGCATGGGCGATGTTTCTTTCTTCCTGGCTCTGGTGGATTCTAGAAGAGTCCCGGGGCTTTAAGAATCCCACAAAAGGATTCCAAGAGTTCACCAAGCTTAAAGGCTGGCCAAGGACCCTCCTTCAGCCCCGTAGAGCGCTCACAAGGAAAATAGCCACTCAGGCCTTCGGGTGCCAGCCGCTGCTCCAGGCACACACCCCATGTGCGATTTCACTTTATTTCCACAACCACCACTGCTTGAACCCCTTCTCACAGGTGGGACAAGGGCAGAAAGCTAAAGAAACCTGCCCCAGAGTAGCCCCCAGTGAGTGGCAGAGCTGAGATGGGATTCCACACAGCCTGGCCCCAGGGCACGTGCCAGCAACAGAGAGGCTCAATTACTTACTCCTTGAAACCCAACAAGAGCAAGTATGATTTAGAGGGAAGACAGGGGAGGTAGGCAAAAGGAAACTCAGGTGCAAGAAACAGGAATGAGCAATAAACTGAAGAGGAGAGGCGCGGTGCTGTCTTCCTCCTGTGGTTGGTCCCGGGGCTCCTATAACTTCCAGCCACTGTGAGCAGCATGTGCTCTCCCGAGAGAGAGGGGGACCCCCGGGTGCCAGGCTCAGCACTCA
This sequence comes from Mellivora capensis, assembly GCA_004024625.1. Lineage (NCBI taxonomy): Eukaryota > Metazoa > Chordata > Mammalia > Carnivora > Mustelidae > Mellivora > Mellivora capensis. The sequence goes on from PISX010032530.1 coordinate 7,508, forward strand.
GCCCCCCTAGTTCTCTGACGTGGAGCAAATAACTTTCTCTTCCTTTCTTTTTTATCATGGTAAAATACACAGAACATAAAATTTACCATTTTTTTCCTATGTTTTAAAGTGCACGAGTTAGCAGCATTAGCCATGGCCACTATCCATTTCCAGAACTTTTCATCATCCCAAATAGAAACTCTGGACCCAGTAAACAGGAACGCCCCACCCGCCCCCATGCCCATAACCCCCGTTCTTCTTTCTACTGCTGAGAACTGGAGTAGTGTGTGTAGCTCATGTAAGTGCGATCATGCAGTATTTGCCCTTTTGTGTCTGATTCATGTTGCTTAGCATGATGTCTTCCAGGTTCCTCCCCACTGTCCATGTATTAGGATCCCATCCATGTTAAGTTCAGTAATGCGTGCGTCTACCACACGTTGCTGATTCACTCCTCTGCCGATGGGCTGTTTCCACCTTTGGGCTGTTGTGAACAGAGCTGCTGGGGACACTGTACAGGGATCAGCTCGAGACCCTTCTTCCAAGGTTTTGAAGTCTATGCCTCCGAGTGGAGTTGCTGGGTCATATGGCAATTCTGTGTTTAACATTTGGAGGAGCCGCCAGACTCATTTTATTTTTAAACATTTTTTTTTCTTCTCTCAGAATCCTGGGCATAAATAAGCTTCCTAATTATTTCCCTGGGCCAACAAGCAGATTTTTCCAGCCCCTTCTCCAGGAAGCATCAGCCCTCACAATGTGTCCTTAGTCCAAGGCTCCTCATGGGGGTCTGCTGAATGAAATGCAAGCACCTGCCCATAGGTCCTTTCCCCTCCTTAGCTTGACTTTGCAACAGCCTTTGACCCAGTGGACTCCTCTTCCTTCTAGAGTCACTTTTCACATCTGTTTCCTTTACAGTTGCTCCCTCTCTACAATATAAGTTCTGTGGGACAGGGACATTTTTTCTCTTATTTTCTATTATATTCTCAAAGCATAATATCTCAAAGCATAATAAAAATCTGGCACATAGTAGGTGCTCCAGAAACACTTGGTGAAGAAGAGAAAGTAAGATCGACTTCTATAGCCTTTCTATACAGTGTCTCATTTAATCCTTGTAACACTCTATAAAGGGACGCTTAGCCCTACTTCATAGCCAAAAAAGAGGACCAGAAAGTTTAAATAACTTCCCCAAAGCTGGCATGGCTAGAAACATTTATTTTCTACCTGTAATCCAAGCGATAATGGCACAAGTGTGCACCAGCGTCACTGAAGAAAACTGGTTCTCAAATGAACCCCCAGCTATTCCTGAGGCCCTAAGGAGGCTGCCCCTGCCCGTGGGCACGCTCTTACCCATTCCTGAGTCTGGACTTGAGGACCTGTGGCATAACTGCCCTCGAGGCCCCTCAGCGAGGACCTTCTCCACGTTCCACACAAACAGAGGCCAGGCAGTGACACTTGACAGAACTGCCCCGACAGTGTGAGGATAATGAAAGCACCAACTGGAAAATAAACTACAAGCATCCTGGGGCTCACACCTGCACCCAGGGCTCCTCGTGGTGCTGCCCGGCCTCACGACCAGCCTGGCCCTTGGTCCCCCACTAGGCCAGGCAGCTCAGCGCCACCAGCACGGCCGAGCCCCACCCCCACCCCCATCTTAGTTTGTTCCAGCTGCCATAACAGAGCACCACAGACGCGGCTGGCTTAACCGAGACGGATTCTCTCACATTCCTGGAGGCTGAAAGCCCAAGATCCAGGGGTCACCAGGGCAAGTTCCTTCTGAGGCCTTTCTCTTGCAGAGAGATGGCTGCCTTCTCCCATGTCCTTGCATAGTCTTCCCACAATCTCTTCTTCTGAGGACACAACATAACGGATTAGAGCCCCTCCTATTGACCTCATTTTACCTTAATGGCCTTTTTAGAGGCCCGATCTCAGATACAGTCACATTCCAGGCCACTGGTGGTTGGGGCTTCAACATATGAGGTGGGGGGCAGACACAATTTTGCCGCGCGCACTTCTCCACTCTGTAGGAGGAGGGCACCGTTCTGCTCCAAGGTGCATTAATCTCGATGACCTCCTCCAAAGATGACTGCAAACAGATTGGTTCATCTCAGTTCCTCCTATCAAGTGGGGAAAATGCTCAAGATACGCGGTTATGCATAAAAGAAAGTGTGTGTCTGGTGGGGATGATGAGCTAAAGGTGCCCACTGAGCTGTCAGACTGTAAGGTCTTCTATTCCCAAAGTGTTTCCGCAGAATACGAGTTATGAGATGATGTGGAAAGGGGGCAAGGTCGAGGTGGGACGCTGAAAATGGAAGCCTATGCTCAGTTCGGAATTCTGCTCCTCCTAGAATCTGAGCCCCTGAGTTTAATCCCGTGAATGAAGCTGCTGCCTCTCCTGAGGGACCGAATACCTTGCTTCACACGTATCAATGCAGGACCACAAAGCACGGCTTTCTTCCTCTCCTGGAACCATAAATCAAGGTCTGTTCTCCACTCATCTGCTCGCCAGCTCTTGGCAGCATTCTCTGGACCTCGGGGCTCTTTGAGTACTTACAGTCTTTGTTCAAATAAGCAGCCCCCTGATGGCTGGCCCAGATGTGAGGCCCACATCTGGAAACTATACCTTGTCTTGGCCCAGGCGTTCAAGTCTGGGAGACGTGTGTGTGTCAGGTACACCCACACGTGTGCCTGGGGATCCACCACAAGGCCCGGGGCAGGACAGAGGTCTTGGAGGCTGGCAGCTTGGATTGGAGACAGTGTGTTGGGTTAAATCCCAGTAGGCAGTCATTTGGAAAATTCTGGGACCTGCCAACACAGGGGTACTCCTATCTGATCATCCTTCCTTGGTTTTCTTGGCAGGCCCCCCGGTGCCAGGCCTGCCGCAAGCATCTAGCATGCAACCCATGGAACTTGTCGTATCTTGCTGATGCCCCGATTTTGGTCCATGGATGGGAAATGGTTTTCCGAGCTTGGGACCCAGTCTCGTAGTTTGGGGATTTATACCTGAGATTTATGGTGCAGGCATGAGGGTGAGTTCAGGGGGATCCTATTCTTAAAGAAAGTGCTGTGCTATGAAGCCAAAAACATAGCATGACTTACTTTGGACCAACAGAAGGAAGGAAATTCTCTGTTCACCATTCCTAAGGAACAGCGAGCACCAAAGAGTTGTTTGTGTGAGAGAAGGAGGCGGCATTTCTCCAGAGTTTGAGCAAGTGCTTATACCAGGTACTTGGGCTGGTCCTCACTCACAGATTTAGGGGATCTGACTGACCCTATGAACCAAGAAGGTTCCTCATGGATGTGCCTGCCTGACCTCACCCACCACCACACCACCTTCTTCTTCTTCTTTTTTTTTTTTTTTTTTTTTTTACCTTGAATGCATTTTAAAATTTCTCAGGTAGAAAAAACTTAAAATACAGATCAAACAAAAAAAATTATTCATCAAATTCCAACAACAGGGATAGCTACTGTTAACACTTCAGTTTATATATGCCAATCCATTTCTCCTATGTATGCAGAAATACTTCCAAAATAATGAAAGGCAACTGTATAATACCATACTATAATACCATTCTATAACCTAATTTATATTAACTATCTCATATTTCTGTATCAAAAATATACATCTGTGGTCTTCACTGCAGTACTGCTGCTCAGGAGAGGCTAAAAATCCGAGAAGGCATTTTTAGTTGTTACAATAATGGGGGATCAGAGGAAAGGGGTGGGAGATACGTAATGGGTGGTTAGAAGGGAAGAGAGCAGGAAATTGAGTTTTCTACAATGCTTAGTTCAGCTCAAATTTGTAATGTCCTGATGGATATTCATGAAGGTGGGGAAAAAATAATGATTTCAGCTCAAAATGTAACTCCATTTGACATATAAACACAAAATTTTTGGCATGATTTTAGTATACCCCAAATTTTATAACAATGCAACTCATGAGTTTTGTTTTGTTTACCCTTTTCACTATGAACTGTCAACTCAACCATTTGGGAATCTCATCGGCAATGGCAAAGCCACCCGTAACATCTGAGTCACCAGTACAACCACCAGGATCTCTCTGTGTGTTAGTCATTGCTTTCATAGTGATTATACATACCTGGGAATACACTTATTCAGCCTCTTCTTCCCAAAAGTCAGATACAGAGAGTTTCTGTAAGCATTTAATGGAACTTGGTCTTCTATCAAATCCCAACTTATTTAAATGCAGATTCAAGCATCTGGCTTCTTCATTTTATCTTCAAATGTAGTTGCACCTAAAAATTTGCAAATTGAAACTATCACCTGTTGGCTCTGCACACCCCTTCTGAGCCTGCTCTCCACCCCTGGGCTAGAAACCTCCACGTTACAGCTTCCAGATTACTTCCCCTCTGATTTCTCTGAGGGTCTACCAGTGGAAGGCACTGGGGGATGGAAGTGATCAGGGAGACACCATTTCCCCCTGTCTTCTGGGTTATGTGGTGTGCACAGTGACAGCCACGGTAGCCTTGTGACCGGAGGCCCTGGGGGACATCATTTTCCCCTTTGCTTCTCCGGCTCTAGGGAGCAGTGAGTCCCTGTAGTTTTTAATCCTGTACAACCCCCCCACCTTCCTCTATATGCTCTTCCAGCCCTTCCCAAATCTTATAAACGATTCCCTGGAATAATTTACTTCTGTTTGAAATACTTAAAGTAGTTTGTTTTTCTGACTGGACACAAAAAGGATAAAAAACACTTAAGATGTTATTCTGTTTAACTTGTTTATGTTATAGTCGGGCTATTATATCCTTTTTATAAAAAAATTATGCACTTGGCAGTGAAAAAGTACTTTCAGTTATAAAATAAAAAAGTCAAGGGGAGGTAGTGTACAGTATCATGATTATAGTTAATAATACTGTATTGCAAAAAAAGAGTAACAATACTGTATTACACATTTGAAAGTTCCTAAGAAAATAGATCTGAAAAGTTCTCATCACAAGAGAAAAATTTGTTATGAAAGTAAGGTGATGAATGTTAAGTAGTTACTGTGGTAATCATTTTGCAATATATACAAATATCACATCATTATGTTGTGCACCTAAAACTAATATTGACATCTGGTATATGCCACTTATTCTGCACTTAAAAAAATATGCACTTGGGTCAATAAATTACCTATGAATTTAATTTTGGGTCAACAAAGGGTGGTATTGCAAAATATTTATTACTGTAAAACAGTGGTGTTGAAAGTCCTGGCAAGGACGTGGAGACAGGGGGAAAGTTGTGCTTTGTTATTGGGAATCTAAATTGGCACAGCCTTCGTGAAAAACAATATGGAAGTTCCTCAAAAAAATTAAAAATGTGCTTCAGCAATCCTACTTCTGGGTAAATACCAAAAGGAAACGAAACCTTTCCTGCGTCTATGAGATGCCTGCACTCACGTCCACGTTCATTGCCGCATTGTTCCGAGCAGCTGAGGATAGTAGTACTGTATGCCCGCCAATGGGTGGACGCCTGAAGGAAATACGATCTATCTGTAATGGAATATTATTCAGCCATGAAAATTGGAACTCAGAAATGCTGGCGGAGGAATAGAGGTCTAGGAGCTGGGGGTCGGGTAAGGTCGGGAGAAGCTGGTCTTTGGGTGCACGTTTGGATGGGAGGTGGGCAAGTTCCAGGGGATTTAATGCATCGCTGGCGACCGCGGCTAATAGCACTGTGTTGGGTATTTTAACTGTGCTCAGAGAGCGGGTTGCAAGTGTGCTCCCCACGCCAAAAGAACGGTCACTGGCGAGGTAGTAAACGTGAGTTGGCTTCGTGTGGTCATCACTGCACTAGCACACGGTACTCCTTAAGCACAAGCATTTTGGGGGGGGGGTGTCAGTGAGACCTCAGGGAAGCTGGCAAGGATTTGTCTGAAGAAGTGTTGAGGCTGAGAGCAGAAAACTCCTCTGTGTCATCAGCGGGTCTTCCACATCCCTTCAACGCCCCTATTTGACACGGAGAACTCAGCCTTTCCAGGACGCCGACGCACTTCAGTGACTGTCCTCGTACTTACGGCTCTCAGTGCATTGCCTGCGATGACCGCGCCTAACAGAACTCAGTTTCGCTACAGTCTCTCCTTCCTGGATGTGCGTTTTCGTAAAGAAAGACCAACAAAGACCGCCCTTGGGGAACGCCGGTAGCCCAGGAACCTACGGCGCAGGCGGCTTCGAGGGCGGGGCCGCGCGCACGGAGCACGCACCGGGCGCGTCCACGCCGCTCCACCCGCGACGCCGTCGCCCGGAGCCCCGCCCCCGCCCCCGCCCCCGCCCCCGCCCCCGCCCCCTGCGCAGACGCGGTGCACACCAGCGCTGTGAGGTCCACAACCCCCCTCGGTGGTCACGGGGGAAGGTGTCGTGGTCCGAGTGCGCTGAAGCGTAGGCAGGGAGCAAACGCAGAAAACACACTCCGGCCCTTGCTCGATCTCTGCCTTGGCCTCAAGGTCGTCTCTGAGCAAGGGATTTTGCTTTGGCGCCCAGGTTCTGAAGATAGAGGTCTTCTAAAGAAGATAGAGGTCTTCTAAAGGGAGCTACCATTTTTTTTTTTTTTTTAATGTATTTATTTGAGAGAGAGAGAGAGATGACAAGTAGGCAGAGAGGCAGGCAGAGAGGGAGAAGCTCGATCCCAGGACCCTGAGACCATGACCTGGGCCGAAGGCAGAGGCTTAACCCACTGAGCCACCCAGGCGCCCCGGGAGCTGTCATTCTTGAAAGGGCTTCAAGAGTCGCTACAGAGACGTATAAATCTTCCGGCTTTCATCACAAGCCGAAAGAGAGACATATCTACTCAACTCTTCTTCTTCCCACCATATTTCATGATTTCCACCCGAAATCTTGTGAAATCCTTGGCTTCCCCTTCCCATTCACCCACCGGATCCAGCCACTCGTCAGATGTAGTGGTTTGGGCAGCCAGGGGGTTTCTAGACGTTGTCGCTCTCTCCATCCCGCTGTCACCTTGCTAATTCTAAATCATCCCAGGGATTACTACAAGAGCACCCACTGGCTTCATGTCCCAGCTGGAGTAAGCTTTCTCAAGTCAAATAAATGACAGCATATGGACACTGACGACTCTCGGGGCTTCCTAGCTTTAAGATAAAGTTCAAAGCCCTTAATAACTCTCAACTAGCCCCATTCCTTATGTCTTTAATCCCTTTATCATTTCTATATCCTTTATACTCTACCCATTCACAGACAAATGATGCCAGTTGATTGATAATAATATTAACATCTAATTTGTGGGGGAAAGGCTAATATTAAATAAAAGGCAATAATAGCATATAAATAGGGGAACCTGGGTGGCTCAGTGGGTTTGGCCTCTGCCTTTGGCTTAGGTCATGATCTCAGGGTCTTGGAATGGAGCCCCGCATGGGCTTTCTGCTCAGCGGGGAGCCTGCTTTCCCCCTCCCCACCGCTGTCTGCCTGTCTACTTGTGATTTCTCTGTCAAATAACTAAATAAAATCTTTTTTTAAAAAAAGATAATAATAGCATACAAATAGGGGCATACGTGACCAGAATTTAAGCTTTCTACATTTCTCAATAGTACCTCAAAGTTACTAAATTTTGTTGAGTATTCATGCTAGCACTTGAGTAACCACCAAAGACCTACTGCACATAATTTCCAAACAAAACGGAGAAAGGAGAAATGAAATGATAAAAAGAAGGAAATTTTTTTTCTTTAACAATTTTTTTATTAATTTCTTTTCAGCATAACAAAATTCATTGTTTATGCACCACACCCAGTGCTCCATGCAATGTGTGCCCTCCACAATACCCACCACCTGGCTCCCCCAACCTCCCACCCCTCCGCCCCTTCAAAACCCTCAGATTGTTTTTCAGAGTCTATAGTCTCTCATGGTTCATCTCCCCTTCCAATTTCCCTCTACTCCCTTTTCCTCTCCATCTCCTTATGTCCTCCATGTTATTTGTTATGCTCCACAAATAAGTGAAACCATATGATAATTGACTCTCTCTGCTTGACTTATTTCACTGAGCATAATCTCTTCCAGTCCCGTCCATGTTGCTACAAAAGTTGGGTATTCATCCTTTCTGATGGAGGCATAATACTCCATCGTGTATATGGACCACATCTTCCTAATCCATTCGTCCGTGGAAGGGCATCTTGGTTCTTTCCACAGTTTGGCGACCGTGGCCATTGCTGCTATAAACATTGGGGTACAGATGGCCCTTCTTTTCATTACATCTGTATATTTGGGGTAAATACCCAGTACTGCAATTGCAGGGTCATAGGGAAGCTCTATTTTTAATTTCTTAAGGAATCTCCACACTGTTCTCCAAAGTGGCTGCACCAACTTGAATTCCCACCAACAGCGTAAGAGGGTCCCCCTTTCTCCACATCCTCTCCAACACGTGTTGTTTCCTGTCTTGCTAATTTTGGCCATTCTAACTGGTGTAAGGTGGTATCTCAATGTGGTTTTAATTTGAATCTCCCTGATGGCTAGTGATAAGAAGGAAAATATTTTTAAAAGGAAAAGGCCAAAACCAAGAAGATAGTAGAACATATAAATGGCACAGAGATCTAAATATATCAGTAATTACTATACATATAAAAAGACTAAATATTCGAATGAGAAGGTAACAATTATCAGACTGGACAAAAAATAGAG
>PISX010032531.1:0-16097 GCA_004024625.1 Mellivora capensis
AACCATAAGTGACTCTTAATCTCACAAAACAAACTGAGGGTTGCTGGGGGGAGGGGGTCGGGAAAGGTGGGTGGGGTAATGGACATTGGGGAGGGTATGTGCTATGGTTAGTGCTGTGAAGTGTGTAAACCTGGCAATTCACAGACATGTACCCCTGGGGATAAAAATTTGTTTATAAAAAATAAAAATTAAAAAAAAGCAGAGCATAAGACTGTTATGTATAAAAGAGCTGGATGATCAGGCAAGATGCTGGGGTGGAATTAGTATCTTGACCAGTAATAGGGGCTCCATGGTGATTGCTGTTTTCTGTTTTGTTTTGTTTTATGTTATTAAACTGACCACTTTCTCTATACCAGACAAGAGAGTGAGTGATTATACAAAATAGCCTCAAGCCCCTGTATGTGCTAAAATGTATCTGTATATTCCCCTTTATTATCTGTACAATTTCAAAAAACTTGTTTTATGTAGTTTTTGGAACCACACGAACATAGTATAATATAACACCTGTGTACCCTTTCCCAAAAGAAAGAAACAAGTATAAGCAGAGATACTCATTAGTATAATACCTTCAATTTAGTGGCTCCCAAATTCACCAGATCATAAAAATCATTTCAGTTGTTTAAAATACACACACACACACACACATATTCTTGACACCCATCTCAGATTTACTAACTTAGGAACTTCAGAGGAAGGACCCCTATCTTAGTCTGCTTAGACTGCCATAACAAAATGTGTGTCTTGAACAGCAGAAACTAATTTTCTTACAGTTCTGGACACTGGAAGCCCCACATCAAGGTGCTTGCATATTTCATTTCTGTGAAGGCTTGATTTCTGGCTTCTGGAAGACCACCCTCTTGCTGTGTCCTCACACGGCTTCCTCTTGGTACCTGTGTGGAAAGAGAGATCTCTGTTGTCTCTTCCTTTTCTGAAAAGGACACAAGTTCTATCAAATTAAGGCCTGCACTTAGTTCATTTAACCTTAATTTATTCCCTACAGGCGATCCCCAAATACAATCACATTGTGGATTAGAGCTTCAACAGATGAATTTTGAGGAGACACAATTCAGTTCATAATATCCCCAGACACTATATTTATAACAACATCCAAATTTCTCAGGTAATTCTTATGCCCAGAAAAGTCTAAGAAGCAGTATTTGAGAATGAAAATAACTCCTTCTGGCTATATGGAGACAGGGACCCTGTGGTTCTTACTTGAATTAGGGGAAAATTCATTAGGAAAATATTTTGATAATAAGCTAAGGTTTTGCATAGGATGAAAAAGGAACTACAAAGATACAGAGGAAAATAGCTAAATCTGAACCAACTGTTTTGTTTTTTGTTTTCATTTTATAAGTTCCTGTAGAAAGTAAAAATTGTTCTTCAGTCTTACTGAGATTTTGCTGAATAGAAATAGAATATAGAATATAGAATAGAAATAGAAATAGAAATAGAAATAGAAATAGAAATAGAAATTAAGCAGTCTAAACCAGGGTGCCAGGGTAAAGAGTGGGTGAAAAGGAAAGTACTAAGACTTCCTTCCACTGCTGCCTTTAAATGTGTCCTGTCCAATCTCCCTTCACGAATCTCTGAGGCAGATTTCAGAACTTGCTAGTAAAGTCCAGGCACTAAGGAGGTTGGTCAAGATCTGGACAAACTTCAATAGCAAGTTCAATTTGAAACATGCCTACTCTGAGCTTCTGTATTTGGAGAGGGAAAAAGTCGTGTTTGCCCTTCCCTTGTTTTTCTTTGATTGATTGATTTTTAGCCCCTCAGGATTAGTAAAAGAGTGGAGAAGATGAAAAGGAACACAACTATTTTCATTAAGTGAATGTTGTGGTCTTCCATTGGTTGTGTCTATCAATGCCCTTGTATGTGCCATAGCCTATGTTCCATCTGTCTTGGAGGAACATAAGTGAATTATGTCAGAGGCATCTTGGTCAAGATCTCTCTATTTCACTTATTTCTTGGAGAGATATTCTATTTTGATCTCCTCTAGAATTTCCTTAGCTTCCTTCCCACTGTGGAAACACTTAAGCCTCTTGTTCTTAGAGTCTCTTGGTCCATCTTTCACAGTATCTCAATGATTGATGGAAATGCAGGCAGCACATAGGCCAGATGGTGGCAGTTCAGGATGTTGCTCTCTGGAATGTTCTGTCTGTCCCTTCTCTCTCTTTCTCTCATTTCCTTTCCCACCTGCTCAAATAGACAAAAGGTAAATCAGCAAGTGTGCCACCCAAGTTGTGAAGTTCAACTAGGAAATGAGATGTCAACCTCCCTCGATTGCATCTGCAATTCCTCCTCATCATAAGTGGTCCTGCTGAGGGCTGCCCATCTTGTTTCAATCTGGTGAAAATTCTCTGAACTCCCCTTCAGGCCAGCCACACATAAAAATAGGCTCAGAATTCCCTCTCTACCCTCAGTCATTTAATTATGTGGTGGTAGGAAGGGAAGGAGGACATAGTAGAGATGACTAGCCACACCATAGGTCCAGGGTAGGCTTATGAAAGTAGTAAGACTGTTATTTTACATTAAACCATTAGCTACAGTTCTGAAACAATGGGAAACTTTTCCATTCATATCCACTTGCAAAAAACATAATGGGATTTACATTTTTGATGCATGACTGTAAATCTCTGCCAAAGCAGACTGTACATCACTGATCTTGTGTGACTGAGGTACTTCAGGAAGCTTCTGATGGACCTCCTAATGATAGATTGCATTTTCTACTTTTTCTTTACAGAGTAAATAAATCCATTTTGTAGACTAAATGTTTTAAATTCATTACCTTCCTCCAGTGTTTTTAGATTATTTTTTCCTAATTATCCCCTTCCCTGTGAAATTTTAATATCACAGACATACTGTATAACTCTTCATGCAATATCTGAGATTTTTCCACTCCTCCCTCGAGAACCTATTTTCATCCCCTGGAGGGCAATATTGGACCCATTTGGCCTGTATGGGTAGTAATTATGGGAAAAGCAGATTTCAGAGTATTCAAATATATAATTGCTTTGGAAAGCTCCATGATCATAAGTCTTATCCAATGTAGTTAAAATGATTGAAATAAACACTCCAGGTCCATTCTACAGCATCTTCCCAGATTGCACAGCAAGTTCTTAGGTTGGGGGAGAAAAACAATCAGGAAACTAGATCCCTAGCACAGACATACTCTCCATCATCTGGGCAAGTTAATGGTGTTTCCCCCTCAACTTCCATTTTTAACACTTTTCAAACATTCCCAATAATCATAAGTCCTTACCTTCAGCAGATGGCCTCTTTACAGACATGGGACTTTATTCAAATTTCACCTTTGAGGACAATGCCAGCTCTCTGTTTCTTTTGATACGTAAGGGCTACCCTTTGTGAAAGACTGGTTCTCACTCCAGTCTGGAGTCTGTTATATCAGAGAGAGGCCTAATGTGTGATTTTCTGCTTTCACCTTAACTGTAAAGGCGAACTTCAAATTTCAATTAGAAGTAATAGTCTATAAACCACCACATAAAATTGTACAATTTTCATTCCCAATACTGAGTCTTATTCTTTCTCATTAGAGAGCCATATTGAACAATGAGGCTTTGCTTGCACACGCTAATGAAAGTGCCATGCCTGAAAAGAGTCATAAAATGGGAACCCAAAACAAAAGGCTTGAGAAATTTATATAAAGATTTTGGTTTTTATTGTAATCCCCCTGAAATAATGCTATACACAGTTCCTTTTAAATCTGTGCCATAACTATGGAGAGGGAAATTGGGAAATAATAGACTATTCTTTTATTCACATGCTCTCCTCACTTCCCCTCACCACGACACCACCAAACCTAATCAGCTAAGAATTCAATTGTAACAATAATTACAGAATTAGAAATTAGAATTAAGACTTTTATAGAGTAGTTATATTTTCTATAAAAGAATTTCACTGGAAGAAAATACAAAAAGCTAAATATAAGATAATAATAGAAAATTAAGAACAAGGGAGGGAAATGCCAGGAAGTAATCTTCACATTTTTATTACAGATTGCATTCAGCTACAAGTAACAAAAAAATTCCAATAGTTTAAGTGAAGGAAAATCCTGGAGATGCAGCATGGTATGATGAATTATCTCAATAAGGACCTTGAGGACTCAGTTTCCTTCCTCTCTCTGTACTATCACTTGTTCTCAGAAGTTACTTCCCTATTGGTTACAAGATGGCTGAAGCAGTTCCAGGCATCCCATCTGGATCTATGAAGGAAAAGGTCAGCTCTATTTCCTCTGTGTGTGTGTATGTGTATGTTTATCAGTCAGGAAAACTTTTCCTAGAGGGTCCCTACCCAACTTCTCTTTACTCTTTTCCTGGTGGTACATATCCATGCCTGGAACAGTGACTAACCAAAGAAAATAACCAAAAGAAAATAGGATGACCATTAGTATGTTAAAAAAGTTCCCTTGGGGATGTTGATGGAGCCAACTTCCTAATGAAACAAAAGTCTGAGCAGAGGAAAATTGAAGCCTGAATAATTTCAGGGCTCTGCCCAGGTAAATGAGGGGAGTGGGGTAGAGAATATCAGTTGGATTGGTAGTTACCAGAGTCTGTTACATATTTCTAATTATATTTAACAGAAGTGGGTTTCATTTCTCCTTTGAAAGATTTTGAGCTACAAAAATGTGGAGCTATTTTATCAGTTTTTTATTGAACTCTGTAAATATACAGCCCTAATTCACTTATTAATGATGGTCAGTGTCCACTGTCCATTATCTTGGTGGATGTTGAAAGAGTTTCAGTTTCATTCTTCTAACCAAATACACCTGTTTTGCTCCAGACAGAAGAACACCTTGACCTATATAGTATTTTTCACTGCTGATCTCCCCTGCTGGGCCCATTTCCCTCAATCTTTTTGAAATTCCCCTTTCTTTTAGTATTTGTGACTGTGCTCCTCCATCCTTTTTTTTTTTTTTTTTCTTTTTTTGGTTCCATTTGACCAATCTGATTATCTTCTGAAATTGAAGCCCTTTGGTAGCATTCTGCTATGTATTTTGGAAATATCATCTGCTTTTAAGGAATAAATGTCTAACTCTACATAGCATAACTTGGAAATGTGTATTTTATATTTCCTTAGGGAAATTCTTTCAAATTCATCATGGCCAAAGGTTATCACCAAATCTTTCTCCAAAAACTGACTGGCTTTCTGGACTTAATGGGGCATCATCATGCGACAGAACTCAAACTCAAAATTTTTATTATGATTGGCTAGTTTTTATGTTACATTTGTATTATCAAGCATGTCCTACTATTTTTTTCTATGGAGATGTCTCACTCTTTGGCTTCTTAAGACATGGTGCTTATAAAGTACTTAACAAAAGTGTTAGCCACAAAGTAAAAAATCAATACATGTTTGTTCCTATTGTTGCTGTTACAGTAGTGCAGAATATCACCATTGGATTTACTGAAAAATCCTTCTAAGTGTTCTTATTCTATCTAATTTTTCTATAAATTCATGTTTACTATTTCCTTATACCAATACATGCACCATGTTTATTACTTTACTTACTATTTTTTTATTCTTTAATACCTATCAGATTTAGCACTAACATCAACAAAGCTCTACCTAATCTTATATTCCAAGGTTATCACATTGACTTCTCAGTACAAATCTCTCTTTCCATTAAATCAATCAACTTTTTATTTCTTCTTCTGACTCATCTTGCCTCTATAACCCTACATGAGGATTTAGTATAAACTGAGGGTATTTAATTCAAATCCCTCAGTGTGTTGATATGAAAGCTAAACACCACAGACTTGTTTGGGGTCAGGTGACCACTGAGGGAGAGCTTGGGCTCAAACTCAAATGCTCTGTCCCCCCTTTCAAAACTATTAATGCAGTGCAATATTGCTTCTGACTATATTGAACTCATGTTTAACTAACCTTTCTGTCCACTTTTTTCGTGTAAGTGAATATAAATTCATTCTTACTGATGTCAAATTTTTAACCTAAAATAGGGAATATTAACTGAACTTTAATTTTTTTTTTAAACTGTTGACATCTCAGCGTTCTGGTCAACCAAGATCACATTTTTATTTCCATTCTTTCAATTTCTACGGCTCTTTGAACCAAAATACTATGGCAGACAACACATTTCTAGGTACTGAGTAGGAATCATTAACTACCTTCCAACCTAACACTCCCCAGAGCACAGGTTGAGAGGTTCACATTAGTTATCCACAGATGATACAATTTTATTTCACTTACATTTAAACCAAACCAGAGAATCTGGCCTCAGACTGTGGGGTCAGAATTTTATTTAATGTGGCATATAGTCCCATAAACAATTCCAAAGGCACTTTTACTATGACTCTATTCTGTAAACTGGGAGAGGTGAAAGGGAAGAGAAATGATAAACAACCAAAGACTTAATCTGAAAGATAGAACATGCTAATCAATAGCTTCATATTCAGAATGGACTTCTCTCTGGCTTTGGCCTTTGTTTTTCCTAAAATGTTGCAAAGACCCATAATTATGTCCCTATTATCTGAATCTGTTTTTCTCTATCAACTTTCTCATTTGCATCAAAGTCTTCCCATGTGGAAAATAAAGAGGGGCATCAGTCTAACTCTCCGGTCCAGACAAAAAGTGAGATGGGAGAAATGAGGTAAGAGAACTGGCAGGGAGAGCATGTAGGATCTTTGTTTTAGAAGTTTTATGTTCTAGAACATCTGGATGAATTCAGAGCCTATATATGACCCTATATCAGATCATGATACCTCCAAACAAGAGACAGGAAATATAAGACTTCTAGAATGTAATCAATATACAATACAGTATATGTAAGAAAGAATAAAAGTAGGGCAAAGAGCAGAAATGAAACATCATCCTTATGTTTGGCTCTCTTTGGCCATGTCTATACCACAGAGCTATTTCTCAGTAGTCTGCAACAGTTGTGCATAAATGTTTGGGAATAAAACTCAGACTGGCCTTGGTGGATCATTAAGGAACAAACAGGCATTATGTCAAAGCTGTGATTAGCAGTAGGAATATAGTTGCCCTAGAGTAACGCCAAGTGCAAACTTGGTTTACAGAAGAAAAATTAGGTGTTCTTAAACCAAGAAGAGAATACAAATTAGCCATTAGTCCACATCTTCTGATTGCATTATACTGTTCTGCTGATGTACTCAGTAGCATGTAGACAAGACTCTGGTACTCTTATTTAAGTCTTCATACATTTATCTAGTTTCATTCTTTCTTCATTTGTTTAGGAATATTTGGCTATTAATGAAAACAAAACTGTCTCCTGAGACAAGAATTGTTTTCAAACAGTCTCTTAGCTGACTCTGAATTTTTGTAACTGCCTCTTCTGTTATTCATACCTCTGACCTATTTTGTTTAAGTACATCATTACCTCGGGGGATTTACTCTCTCTTATGACATGTGACCCAGTTATCCAATGAGTCAGTATCACCTAGGAGATAACATATCTATTTGCCCCTTGAGTGCTACTTTGGGAAGAAAGAGTTAGTTTTCTCTCTTAAAGAGTCCAATAGGGTTCTTTAAAAAAGCAATCATTTATAACATGATTAATTTCTCATTCAAATCTTACCCTCATGTGTCCTGTGTTCACTTAGTATAAAATAGTTATTGATCAATTATTGACATGATTAAAAACATTTCAGCTTCCCTAAATATAAGGATGACTTTTAGATGATAATGATGAGCTATTAAAATCAGTTTGTGTTTTATCATTTATAGTCCCTATACTCCCTAAATATAGAGAATCCATTAACTTCAGTTTAAGTTCAACAAAAAATAATCTGTTTTCATTATGCTGTCTAA
Source organism: Mellivora capensis (assembly GCA_004024625.1). Classification (NCBI taxonomy): domain Eukaryota; kingdom Metazoa; phylum Chordata; class Mammalia; order Carnivora; family Mustelidae; genus Mellivora; species Mellivora capensis. Next base: position 7,807 of record PISX010032531.1, read on the forward strand.
GGTTGCAATATTTATTTTCTATCCCTGGGTAAATAGTATCATTCTGATCATTATATACAAATAAATATCTTATTTCTCACAAGAGGAATGGGTCCCCACATCATCTGGCTCTAATAGGCAACAGGGCTTTCATTCATGAGTACCAGAGGACTTGTAGTAAACAAAGAAACTGTTCTTAACAACACAGAAGTACCCCTCACTGTGGCTATAAACCAGGACTCAACACAGAGGAAACAAGCAAAAGTGCCCATTTCCCAGTTTGTTTCTGGAAGGGGCTTAACTACATACTTTCCTAGCCACTGCCTGGAATTCCAGTTTCTTATGAGCCTGCATTTATTTACTGACTGCAATCCTCCTCTTTGGGACACTGATGGATCTTGGCATACCCCCAAATACTGGGAGCCACTGAGGACACAGAGGGAGGTATGAACTATATAATGGTCATAGAGATAGTCACTTAGGTCAGAAGAGCAATGTACAAGCAAAGTGAGAATTTCAACAAATAGGAAATATTAAAAAGTACCAAACAGATATACAGAGCTGAAGACTACAATAATTGAACTGAAATATTCAGTTTTGAGTAGCATTGAACAGGGCTCAATAGCAGACTAGATCAAGTGGAAGTAAGGGTCAGTGGACTCAAAGATAGGGCAATGGAATTCATTCAGAGAAATAAAACTTGAAAGCAAAACAAAACAAAAACATGTGATAGAGTGAAGATAGCATATAGAAATTAAGATATACCAGCAAATAGACCCAATACATATGCATTATACAGGTCCCAGAAGGAGAAACGAGATATAAAAATACAAAGAAAATTTATTCAAAGAAATAATGACTGAAAACTTGTTTACCTTGGAGAAAGAGACATCCAGATCCAAGAAGCCCAGGAAGTTCTAAAAGTGATGAATCTAAAGAGATCCACACTGAGAAATATTACAATGAATTATCAAAAATTAAAGACAAGAAGAGAATCTTAAAAACAGCAAGAGATAAATAATGTATTATATGCAAGGGAATGCCATAAGACCCATAAGACTATGAGCAGATCTCTCAGCAGAAACTTTGTAGGCCAGAATGTGATGACAAGATATATTCAAAGTATTGAAAACACAAAGGACTGCCAAACAAGAATACTCTATCTGGCAAAAGAACTGATGCATATAGAGTTTTCCAGACAAACAAAAGCTGAAGTTGTTCATCACTATTAGACTGGCCTTATTAAATGTTAAGGAAAGTTCTTCTAGCTGAAAGAAAAAGACATTAATTAGTAATATGAAAGCACATTAAAGTATAAAAGTCACAGGTAAAGGTAAATATATATTTAAATTCAGAATACTGCTCTAATGGTGGTGAGTAAATCACTTATAACTCAGTATGAAGGTTAAAAGACAAAAGTATTAAAATAACTATAACGACAATAATTTGTTAGTAAATACACATGTAAAAGTTGCAAATTGTGACATCAAGAGCATAAAATGTGGGGCTGGTGGAGCTTTGCTAGGCATTTGAAGTTATTATTGGCTCACAATAGACTCATAATAATTTTTTTAGAATGTTACCTTTTTTAAATATTTACTTATTTATGAGAGAGAGAGAAAGAGAGGGTGCATATGAATAGGGGGAGGGGCAAAAGGAGAGAATCTCAAGCAGATTGCCAACTGAGCATGAGGACTGACCAATGAGATCAAATGAGAACACAATTTGAGCTGAAACCAAGAGATAGATCCCTAACCTACTGAGCCACCCAAGTGCCCCAGACTGTTATGAATATCAGATATAAATATTTTTTAAAAGATTTTATTTATTTACTTGACAGAGAGAGATCAACAGTAGGCAGAGAGGCAGGCAGAGAGAGAGGAGGAAGCAGGCTCCCTGCTGAACAGAGAGCCCGATGTGGGGCTTGATCCCAGGACCCTGGGATCATGACCTGAGCTGAAAGCAGAGGCTTTAACCCACTAAGCCACCCAGGTCCCCCAGATATAAATACTTTATGTAAGCCTGATTGTAACCATAAGGTAAAAGCCTTAGTAGTATATACAAAATAGTATATAGTATATTGTAGTATATACAAAAAAGATCAAAAAAATAAAATAGAAAAATTAAATCAAAGAATATAAGTAGAGTAAATCATCATATTACAAAAGAAGGGAGGAAGACAATAATAAAATAACAGAAGAATTACAAAACAGCCAGAGAACAATGAACAAAAATGTCAACAGTAAATCCATACCTATCAATAACTACCTTAAATGTAAATGGACTAATTTCTCCAGTCAAAATACATAGAGCAGCTGACTGGGTCAAAAACCAAGACCTAACTATATATTATCTACAAGAAACTCACCTCAGGACATAAAAAGACTGAAAGTTCAGGGATGGAAAAAGTTGTTTATTCCATGCAAATAAGAGAACAAATAAAAGCAGAGATAGCTATAGATATCAGGAAAAAAATAGATATTAAGCCAAAGACTGTAACAGGAAACAAATAAGGTCACTATATAATGATAGAGGGGTCAATAATCAACAGGATATAATCATTATAAATATTTGTGCACTCAACAAAGGAATATCTAAATACATAAAGCAAATATTAACAGCCCCAAAGCAAGAAATAGACAGCAATACAATAATGGTAGGGGAGTTCAGTAACCCACTTTCAGCAATAGATAGATCATCCAGACAGGAAATCAATTGTGAAACATTGGACTTAAACTACACATTAGACCAGATGGACTTAACAGACATACATAGAACATTCTATCCAACAGAAGCAAAATATACACTCTTCTCAAGTGTACATGGAACATTCTTTAGGATAAACCATATTTATGTTGGGCCAAAACACAAGTCTTAATTAATTTAAGAAGATGAAAACTATTTCAAGCTTCTTTTCCAACCACAATTGTATAAAACTAGAAATCAATTACAAGTAGAAAACTGGGAAACTCACAAATACCTAGAAATTAAACAACATGCTCATGTACAACCAATAGGTCAAAGGACTCAAAAGAGAAATTAAAAAAATACCTTGAGAGAAATGAAAATGAAAACACAACATACTCTAATTTGTGGGATGCAGAAAAATAATTCTAAAAGGGAAGTTTATAGCAATAAAATCTTACATTAAGGAAAAAAAAAAACCTCAAATGAGCAACCTAACTTAACATCTCAAGGTACTAGAGAAAGAACAAACTAAGATCAAACTTAGCAGAAGGAAGGAAATAACAAAGGTCTGAATAGAAATAAAGAAATGAATCGGGGCTCCTGGGTGGCTCAGTGGGTTAAAGCCTCTGCCTTCGGCTTGGGTCGTGATCCCAGGGTCCTGGGATCGAGCCCCACATCGGGTTCTCTGCTCAGCGGGGAGCCTGGTTCCCCCTCTCTCTCTGCCTGCCTCTCTGCCTACTTGTGATCTCTGTCTGTCAAATAAATAAATAAATAAATCTTAAAAAAAAAAGAAATAAAGAAATGAAGACAAAAAATACAATAGAAAAGATTAAAAAATTAAGACCTGTGTTTTTTTTAAAGATACACAAAATTGACAAACCTTTAGCTAGATTCCCAAAATAAAAAGAAGATTCAAATAAAATTAGAAATGAAAGAGGGGACATTACAACTGGTACCACAGAAACACAAAAGATCATGGGAGACTAGTAACTATAAGCAATTTTTCACTAACAAATTTGATGACCTAGGAAGAGTTTCTTAGAAACATAAAATCTATCAAGTCTGAATCAAGAAGGAATAAAATAACTGAACAGAGTTACTAGTAAGAGGATTGAATCATTAATCAGTCAAGAACCTCCCAAGAAAGAAAAATCTGGGACCAGGTGGCTTCACCAGTGAATTCTACCAGACATTTAAAGAAGACCTAATACCAATCTTTCTCAAAATCCTTCCCCAGAATAGAAGAGATGGTAACACTTCCAAATTCATTTAATGAACATAGATGCAAAAATCCTCAACAAACTACTACTGAACTGAATTCAACAATACATTAAATGGTTATACACCACAATGAAGTAGCACTTTTTCCATGGATGTAAGTATGGTTCAACATCTGCAAATCAATGTGATACAGCACATTAACAAAATTAAGGTTACAAATCATATGATTATCTCAATAAATGCAGATAAAACACTTGGCAAAATTTTTTATCCTTTCATAATAAAAACTCTCAACAAACTGGGTATAGAGGAAACATACCAAAACACAACAAAGGCCATATGTGAAAAGCCCATAGCTAACATCATACTCAGTGGTGCAATGCTGAAAGCTTTTCCTCTAAGTTCAGGAACAAGATAAAGATGCTCACTCACTACTTTTATTCAGCATAGTACTGGAAGTACTAGCCAGAGCAAGAAAAATACATAAAACTAATCCATTTTCAAAAAGAAATAGCATTGTCTCTATTTTTAAATGACATGATATATATAGAAAACCTTACAGGCACCACCAAAAAAGCTATTAGAACTAATAAACAATTTCAGTAAAGTTGCAGGACAGAATATACTAAAGTCAGTTGTTTTTCTCTACACCAACAATGAGGATCAGCAAGAGATATTAAGAAAACATTCCCATTTATTATAGCACCAAAAAGAATAAATTACTTAGGAATAAGTTTAACCAAGGAAGTAAAAGATCTCTACACTAAAAGCTGTAATTCACTGATGAAAGAAACTGGAGAGCAGAAAAATAAATGGAGAAATATTCTGTGCTCAGGGATTGGAAGAATTAATCTTATTAATTTTAATTTTAATGTTGATACTACTCAATGCAATCTACAAATTCAATGCAATTTTTATCAAAATTCCAGTGGCCTTTTTAATATAAATGAAAAAAAAATCCTAAAATTTGTATGGAACCAAAAAAGATCCCAAATACTCAAAGCAATTCTGAGAAAGAATAAAATTGGTGGTATCACATTTCTGATTTCAAATCATATTAGCAAGCTATAATAACCAAAACCACAATCAAAAATCAAAACAGGTATTGGCATAGAACCAGACACATATGAACAGTGGAATAGAATAGAGATCCCAGGAATAAATCCACACATACATCATCAATTCATTTATGACAACGGAGTCAAGAATGTACAATGAAGAGCATTAAGATCAATCAGTTAAGTGTCTGACTCTTGATTATAACTCAGGTCGTGATCTCAGGTTCCTGGGATTGAGCCCTGCACCAGGCTCCATAATCAGCAGGGTATTTATTTGAGGATTCTCTCTCTTTTTTTCCCTCTCTCTCTCTGTCCCTCTGTCTCTCCCCCCACTCATGCACACACACATGCTCTCTAAAATTAATTTTTAAAAGAGTGTACAATGGGGAAAGGACAGTCTTTTCAATAGATTATGTTGAGAAAACTGGACAACGCATGCAAAAGAATGAAACTGGACCCCTACCTTACTCCATACACAAAAATAAACTCAAAGTGGATTAAAGATTTGAGCATAAGACTGTAAATCATAAAACTCCTAGAAGAAAACATAAGAAAAAAGTCTTGACATTGGTTTTGGCAATGAGTTTTTGGATATGACACCAAAAGCAAAGGTAACAAAAGCAAAAATAAACCATTAGGGTTATGTCAAGCTAAAGAGCTCCTGCACAGCAAAGGAGATAATCAACAAAGAGAAAAGGCAATCCAATGAATGGGAGAAAATATTTGCAAATCGTATATCTGATAAGAGGTTAATATCTGAAATATATTTTAAAAAACTTATATAACTCAACAGTAAAAACAAAACAACCAAAAAACCCAACCAATTCAATTTAAAAATGGACAGAGGAGATGAATAGAGATTTTTCCAAAGAAGATATACAAATGGGGAGGTGGAGAGGAGAAGGGAGTTGAGGGAAATTGGAGGGGGAGATGAACCATGAGAAACTATGGACTCTGAAAAGCAAACTGAGGGTTTTGAAGGGGTGGGGGTTGGGAGGTTGGGGGAGCCAGGTGGTGGGTATTATGGAGGGCACGCATTGCATGAGCACTGGGTGTGGTGCAAAAACTATGAATTCTGTTATGCTGAAAAGAAATGAAATTTTTACAAAAGAAGATATACAAATGGTCAATAGGTATGTAAAAAAAGTGCTCAACATCACCAATCATCAGAGAAATGCAAAGGAAAACCACAATGACATATCACCTCACACCTATTAGGATTGTTAATATCAAGAAGACAAGAGAGGATGTAGAGAAAGGGAAACCTTGTTCACTGTTTATGGGAAGCTAAGCTCAAACAGCAACTGTGGAAAATGGCATAGATGTTTCTCAAGAATTTAAAAGTAGATCTACAATATGACCCAGAAATACCATTTTTGGGTGTACTTGCAAAGGAAATAATATTACCTCAAAGAGATAACTGTACTTCCATGGTAGTAACAGCATTATTTACAATAACCAAGAAATGGAAACAACCTAGCTGTATGAATGGAAAGATGTGATACATATATATACAGACACTGTATACATATACAGATATATACATACATATACAGACACCATCAACAAATATATATATATATATATATATATATATATATATATCTCCATCCAAGTGATTCTATGCTTCATTTATTGGTGATGTGCCCACTCTATTTTTGTAGATTACTGTGTTATCTTTATAATAACTCTAAGTATTTATATTCCCACATGACAAATGAGAAAACTGTTTATTCTATTTTGTCCCCTGATATGCTGTAGAACATAATGTCATATTCATGCTTCCAGTGGGCTTGAGTTTCCAACAGCTTGTTGAATCCATATTTCTCCAGAACGTTTCTTCGGATTTTACCACACTGGTCAGCAATGCAGTTATTTCTCACCATTAGCACTGGCATTCTCTGGGATAAGAACTCAATGATTTTATATTGCATGAATTAATGGATGATTATGTTTCCTTAAATAGAAGCATGTTTAAAAAAACAGCAAAATTGATATCCCTTTAAATCCCTACAATTAGAACCAATAAAACAAGCTGGGAAATCTATACCAGATTGAAGTTTCTTTTGATTCCCCGGATGTAACCCCCTGGTAACAAAATTCTTCACCATGGAGCCAATGAGCTAGTAATCTCTAGCTAAAACTACCTTACCCTCCACAGAAACCATATTTTCCCGTAGACACCCCAAAATAGACAGGAATCTTACAACATAAATTTTCCTTTCAAACGCAAATAAGAACGCAAGCAAACAAATACACTTGAAGCATCAGTGCATCTTCTTACAGAAACATGCATTTCCAGGGCTCTGTGAAACACATTGATATCTCCTTTTAATGCTTTCAGAGGAAATGAATTTTCCTCAATAATTTAGACATTCTAAGGTCAAACATGGACTCTTGGAAGGTGAACTAAGGTAAATCTTGTGTTGCATATTTATTTTTACCTTGTGTTCTACTTTAAAAATCTCAAGGTAGGGCACCTGGGTGGTTCAGTCATTGTGTCTGCCTTTGGTTCAGGTCACGATCCCAGGCTCCTGGGATCAACTCTGTATCAGGCTCCTTGCTTGATGGGAAGCCTGGTTTCCCTCTCTCACTCCCCCTGCTTATGTTCCTGTTTTTACTGTCTCTCTGTCAAATAAATAAAATCTTTTAAAAAATTAAAAAAAATAAGTAAAAACCTTCCAAACTTTTTCTTGTGGTTGAGTTCCAGTTTCAAAGCATTATGGTCTGAGAATATGCAGGGAATAATCTCAATCTTTTGGTATCAGTTGAGCCCTGATTTGTGACCCAGTATGTGGTCTATTCTGGAGAAAGTTCCACGTGTGCTAGAGAAGGGTGAGTATTCCCTTGTTTTAGGGTGAAATGTTCTGTGTATGTCTATGAGGTCCATCTGGTCCAATGTGTTGTTCAATGCTCTTGTTTCTTTATTGATTTTCTGCTTGGATGATCTATTACTGAGAGTGGCATGTTAAGGTCCCCTACTATTAATGTATTCATATCAATATGATATTAATGTATTCATATAAATATGACTCTTTATCTTGATTAACAGTTGTATTATGTAGTTGGCTGCTCCTGTATTGGGGGCATAAATATATACAATTGTTAGATCTTCTTGGTGGATAAACCCTTTAAGAATGACATACATACAGATGTGGTGAAAAGAAGGGCCATCTGTACCCCAATGTTTATAGCAGCAATGGCTACGGTCGCCAAACTGTGGAAAGAACCAAGATGCCCTTCAACAGACGAATGGATAAAGAAGATGTGGTCCATATACACTATGGAGTATTATGCCTCCATCAGAAAGGATGAATACCCGACTTTTGTAGCAACATGGACGGG
>PISX010032532.1:0-16080 GCA_004024625.1 Mellivora capensis
AGGCAGAGGCAGAGAGAGAAGCAGGCCTCCTACTGAGCAAGGAGCTCAATGCAGGACTTCATCCCAGGACCCTGGGATCATGACCTGAGCCGAAGGCAGTGGCTTAACCGACTGAGCCACCCAGGGGTCCCTATTTATTTGTTTTTAGAGAGGGAGGGAGAGGGGAGGCAAGAGGAAGAGGGAAAGAGAGAATCTTTTTAAAAAAATATCAGACAAAATAGATTTAATATTTATTTATTTATGTATGTAAGTATGTATGTATCTATTTATTATGTTATGTTAGTCACCATACAGTATGTCATTAGTTTTTTTTTTTTTTTAAAGATTTACTTATTTATTTATTTGACAGAGAGAGATGACAAGTAGGCAGAGAGAGAAGGGGAAGCAGACTTCCTACTGAGCAGAGAGGCCGATGTGGAGCTCGATCCCAGGGCCCTGAGATCATGACCTGAGCCGAAGGCAGAGGCTTAACCCACTGAGCCACCCAGGTGCCTCATGTCATTAGTTTTTGATGTAGTGTTCCATGATTCATTGTTTGCATGTAACATCCAGTGCTCCATGTAATATGTGCCCTCCTTAATACACATCACTGGGCTCACCCATCCTCCGACCCACTCCCCTCTGAAACCCTCAGTTTGTTTCCTGGAGTCCATAGTGAGAGAGAATCTTAAGCCGACTCCACACCCAGCACCGGAGCCTGATACCGGGCTTGATTTCAAGACCCTGAGACCATGACCTGAGCTGAAATCTAGAGTTGAACACTTAACTGACTGAGCCACCCAGGTGCCCCAGGAATTTTTTAGATCAGAAAATCAAGTAAGACTTTTTTTTTCTTCTTATAAGAATACCTGTATAACTTCAATTTTAAACTACAGAATGGACTACTGATATTTTGGTTTCCAATCTGCTGGATTAAAAAATTAAAAAATCAGCTCAGATATATCAAAGAAATTAGTGGTTTTCAGAATGTATAAGAAACTTCTGCAGATCCACATGAAACAGACAGAATTATAGAAAAATGATCTAAGTTACAGATTAGAAATGCATATGAAAAGATGCTCAATCTCACTACTAATCTGGAAAACTCAAACTAAAACAAGAAAGCACTTCACATGCATTAGAATGTCAAAAGTGAAAAAATCATATGTTCTCTGGGAAGTGGGTATGAGTGTAAGTTGTAATTATTTATAACCACTTTAGAAATAATTTAGCACTATTTTGTAAAGTTTAAAGGAAGCATACTATGAGATCAACAGTTCTATCTGTACATATACATTAGTTGAATAAATTTTTGCGTATTTACACCAAGACACATGTATAAGGATGTATATTGCAGTATTTTTGCAAAATAGTAAAAATGGAAATAAGGTACAGTGAGGTAATAGAAAACATATATTGGTTTCTGCCCCTGTTTGCTAGACCACAGCTCCTAAAACCCTCATAATTTCCTAAATGATAAGAGTGTTAGGAGCATCTCTTATTCTAGTATTTGTCTTTGACCCCAGTTCCTGAAACAGGGTACTAAATCCCCTGGAATTTCCTGGGTGAGAGGACTGTCTTTTGTTCTAATGAGGCTCCTGGATGGATCCTGGGTGGAGCTGGTCACCAGAAAGACCAACCCATAATTAGAACCTTGGAATTTTCAGCCCCTACCCCTTATCCCTGAGGTGGGAAAGGGACTAGAAATGGAGTTAATAATTGATCATACCTATGTGTGGAAGCCTCCATAAAATCCCACTAGTAAATGGTTTGGGGAGCTTCCACATGAGAGAACACATCCACAATGGGAGGGTGACACATCCCAATTCCACGGGGACAGAAGCTCTTGTCTTTGGGACCCTCCTATAGACCTTCCCCTATGTATCTCATCTGGTTGCTCATCTGTATCCTTCATCATACTCTTGAACAAACTGGTGAACTGTTTATCTGAGTTCTGTGAGCTGTTCTACAAGTAATCAGTCAGAGGGGGAGAAGGTTATAGGAACATCCAATTTGTAGTCAAGTGAGACAGGACCTACTATTCCCTACTGGGAACCTACTATTTGCTGTTGGTATCTGAAGTAGGAGACAGTCTTGTGGGACTGAGTCCTTCATCTGTGGGATCTGATGCAATTTTCAGGTAGGTAGGTCATAACTGAGTTAAATTGTAGGACACCCTTGGGTTCTGGTCGTTCCAAATGTTCTTTCTCAGCCCCCTCCCCCATCAGGGTTTGCCTGTTCTTCTCTAGCACAAAGTGCCTCATCATGAGCTTTATCCTTATTAGGCAACCCCCAAAGAGCATATACAGCAAATTCTTCTTTTTAAAAAATTTTCATTTTTGAAATATAGTTGACATACAATGTTATGTTAGTTCCAGGTGTACAACATAGGGATTCAGCAACTATGTTGTGTAATGTTCACCACAGTAAGTGTAGTCCCCATTGCTCACCACACAGTTATTTTCATCTCTGTGACTTTTTCATACCTGGAATGTTTTGGTTTATTTTTACTTTATTTTTATTATTATTTAAATTTATTATGTTTTTATTTATTTATTTTTAAAAAGATTTTATTTATTTATTTGACAGGCAGAGATTACAAGTAGGCAGAGAGGCAGGCAGAGAGAGAGGAGGAAGCAGGCTCCCTGCTGAGCAGAGAGCCCGATGTGGGGCTCGATCCCAGGACCCTGAGATCATGACCTGAGCCGAAGGCAGAGGCTTAACCCACTGAGCCACCCAGGCACCCCTTTATTATGTTTTTAAAAGGTTCTATTTATTTATATGAGAGAGAGAGTGTGGGTCCAGAAGCGGGGTGGGGAAGGGACAGACTGAGAGCAGACTCCTCGCTGAGCACAGAGCACAGAGCCTGACACGGGACTCGATCTCAGGATCCTGAGATCATGACCTAACCTGAAGTCAGACATTTAACTGCCTGAGCCACACAGGTGCCCCCATACCTGGAAGTTTGTACCTCTTAATCCTCTTCACCGGTCCTGCCAACAGCTTGTTCCCTGTGTTTGTGAGTCTTTCTGGTTTGTATTGTTTTTTAGATTCCACAAATAAATGCAATCATATGGTTTTTGTCTTTCTCATAGCAAATTCTTTTCCTGAATTTGCTTTCTTTTTCTCTCTTTTCCTTCTTTTCTATCCTCTTTTTAATTGTCTCATAATCCACCAAAATTTATACAAAACCCTGATGTCCTGTGACTTATATTTAATGACTCTCTCCTCCTATCTCTCAAAGAGAAAGTGCAAATCTGTAATTCACATTTGAAATCTCACCTTCCTTTTCTTCTGCTGCCTTAAGGCCACCCATTCCCTTTACCCTCTCCCAGCCTGTCATTTTTGGGGATATGTCTCCACTGTATGCTCTGCATTTCCAGGGAGAGTTTGTGATTTGTTAAAATCTCTTAGATTTGACTGGTTGCTTTGGTTCTAAGGTTGGGAGGCCAAAATGGTTTATTCAAGAATAAAAGTTTCTTTGAAGTTAGGGACATAAAGAATCTTTGCAACATGCTTTTCAAAGCATCTGGGTATATACTCCTGAGCTCATGGAAATGAGGAAGGAAAAGAGAGAGACTTCCACCAGCTGAGATGGTCTTAAGAGTTCTGCTCCTTATCACATCAACACACTCTCCCTTAGCTGGACTTTTCTGAAAAAGCATTTCACAACATTTGCCACCTTATAACTCAACAAGTGTGTTATTTCCTGTCAGTTTAACTTCTCCAAACTTTTGCTTAACAATAGCCAGAAATTCTCAGAAACAGGAGAATAGTGCAACCCTGCTCTTCCTCATCACCATCCTGTTACCTCCCTAAAGTTCCTGAAACAATACAAATGGTGAGCCCTTAACAGAGGCCAGAAGTGGGGACAAGGCCCGGCTTTTCCTGTGGCCCTGCCGAATGGCATCCCTCCATTTCTTTGTCCTTCCAGCACTCATGAGTCTATTCTTTGATGATATTAGTGTATTTCTCTTTGTGGCTGACATTTCCTAAATTTTTTTCAATAGGCTGTGCTCTCTATCCAGTGGCTGCTGGAGGAAAAAAAAAATGGTGCTGGGCTGTGACAACTGCTGGGTCAACCAGGCCAAGGAAAGGGAGGTGATGTCCTTGGAAGAAGGCAGACCTCTCTCACTCCCAGGTTGGACTGGGTCTCTTAAGTGTAAACAGATATCTTCTTTTCTGTTTTGGATTTGGAAGTCATCTCTTGAGATAAGCAAGAAGAGATCCTTCCTAGCTTGCCAACTTGGTGATTCTGCCTGAATTCTTGTAAAAGACAACTTTGTTTATTAATGGAATCATGCATCTGAGAGTGAAAAGCCTCATTTTGTCCAACTTTCTGACTTGCAGATGAGGAAAGAGGCCCAGAGACATTAAAAGATATTTCCAATAACAGTAATATTATATAAATTACATAGCTCAAAAGTGCTATGGCCTGCACTGTACAGAAGAGGAAATGGACAATCAGAGTGATGAGGTTGCCCGGCCCAGGACAGCACAGAGACAGTAACAGAGGCTGGACTTGAGGCCACGTCTCCTGATTCCCACTATGATGCTCTTTGACAGACACGACAGCCTCTAGGCATGGGAGTGGACTTTGGAAATAGTGAAGTCTGCTGTGCAGAGTCCCACTTTAGTTTTTTGTCTATACTTGGTGATCCAGAACAGTACTAGAAGTGCACATGCAATTAACAAATTCAACTGTATTTATTTGCTCTACATCGGTGAAGCACATGGTATGCGATTCAGAGGACACAAAGGGGCAGACAGTGAAAAAATTCTCCCTCATGTTCCTGTCCCCCATCTGGCTTCCCTCCCCAACTTCTTGTGTGTCCTTTCAGATATGTTCATGCTTAGATACATACACATTTATACATTTTATTTATCTGACAGACAGATCACAAGCAGGCCGAGAGGCAGGCAGAGAGAGGTGGGAGGAAGCAGGCTCCCTGCTGAACAGAGACCCTGATGCGGGGCTCAATCCCAGGACCCCGAGATCATGACCTGAGCTGAAGGCAGAGGCCCAACCCACTGAGCCACCCAGGAGCACACATTTATACATTTTTAATAAAAAGTGGAAGCATACTGTACTCAGTTCTCCACCTTGCATTTAAAAAAATTTGATATATTTTGGGTATTACCCTTATCAGTGCAGATAGAGCTGCCTCCTTTTTACTGGCTGCAAGTATTCCACTGAAAGGAGATACCCTAATTTGTTTATCCAGTCCACTCTTGATGGACATCAGGTGGTTTCCATTTTTAGGCTGTTGGTACGAAGAATATACTATCCGTGTCTTTGTGTACGTTTCCTAGAATACTCAGAAGAGATTGGCAATCTACACCTGTGGGCCAATTTCAAACTGCCATTTATTCTTGTAAATAAAGTTTTTTTTTTTTTTTGAGATTTTATTTATTTATTTGACAGAGATCACAAGTAGGCAGAGAGGCAGGCAGAGAGAGAGAGGAGGAAGCAGGCTCCCTGCTGAGCAGAGAGCCCGATGTGGGACTTGATCTCAGGACCCTGAGATCATGACCTGAGCCGAAAGCAGAGGCTTTAACCCACTGAGCCACCCAGGCGCCCCTTGTAAATAAAGTTTTATTGGGTGGTAGCCACGCCTGTTTGTTTACATATTGTCTGTGGCTGCTTTCATGCTGTAACAGCAGGCCTGAGTATTTGCAACAGAAATACGTGGCCTGAAAAGAAAATGGGATGCCTGGCTGGCTCAGCCGGTTAAGTGTCTGTCTTCAGGTTAGGGAATGGTCCCAGGGTCCTGGGATTGAATCCTACATCAGGGTCCCTGCTCAGCAGGGAGCCTGTTTCTCCCTCTGCCCGAAGCTCCCTCTGACTGTGTTCTCTCACTCTCTCTTTGACAAACAAATAAATAAAATCTTAAAAAAAAAAAAGCACATGGCCTGGAATCCCAAAATATTTACTACCTGGCACTTAAAAAAAAAAAAAAGATTTTATTTACTTGAGAGAGAGAGAGAGAAAGCGCACAGGAGCACAAGCAGCAGCCCTCCATCCGAGGACCCTGAGATCATGATCTGAGCCGAAGGCAGACGCTTAACTGATTGAGCCACCCAGGCGCCTCTACCTGGCCCTTTAAAAAAAAGTTTTGGTGGACTCCCATCTATAGGACAAATTCCTACTGGTGAAATTGCTGGATTAAGAGTTTCACATTTCACACTTGACAGTTAGTGACCTCATTCTCTTCACAGAGGTTGGACTTGTTTATTCTCCCATCGACAGCGTGTCTTTCCATGTTCACACCAATGTAGTTCCACTGGACATTTTCACCTTTGCCGGTCTGACAGGTAGAAAAAAAATATTTCTCTGGATTTGTTTTGCATTTGTTTGATTTTGAGTGAAACCAAGCACCTTTTTCGGTTGGAGAAGGGTGACACTGAGGGAAAGAGAAACAAATGCAAAGTAAATTATGGGTCTCAATTCTTTGATGGAATGGAACTCACATTATTGAACAAACCCAGCAGAGACCCTACTGCCACTATCCCCAGACCCCACAGCCCGTCTCTTCTCTCCTGCCCAGAAAATGGATTCTGAGCAGCACCTGCTTCCTCATGCTGCTCTGCCCTGGGTTTACTCACCATGTACGCTGTGAGCAGCTGTTAGATGGGAAAAGTGAGTTCTGGTTTCAATCTTGGGAAAGTGGAACTGAGACCGTGGGAAATTCCTGCACCCAGGAGGCTCTTCAGAAGGTGCAGGTCAGCCTCAAAGAAATGCCACAACAAGCACTACCCAGGGTGGGAGTGGGGAAGGCAAATCCACCCTCCTCTTTCCCTTCCTTCCCTTCCTCCCTCCCTTCCTTCCTTCCTTCCTTCCTTCCTTCCTTCCTTCCTTCCTCCCTCTCTTCCTTTCTCTCTCTCTCTCTCTTTTTCTTTCTTTCTCCGTGCCCAACGTGGGGCTTGAACTCATGATCCTGAGATTATGAGTCATGTACTCTACCGACCGAGCTAGCCAGGTGCCCCGATCCACCTTTCATTTGGGGATGCAGAGAGGGAAATGCTTCTTGCCCCCTTGTGGGTTTTGACTGTGCTGTTGGGAATGGGTGTTGCCTACCAGGAGCCATGTGTGAGACACAGCAAGGGGCCGGGCGTTCCTACCATACTCAAGAGGCATCTGTTCCTCTCACTGGCAGGGAGGAAAGCAGTGAGGCCCAGTGTTTGAGGCTCCAAGTTCATTTGGACACTTGTTCATTAGGTGAGCATTTGTAGCTCCTACTTTTGTTGCTGTTTAGCAAGGAAAAGGGTCCTTGGTTGGGCGCTAAGGTGCTCTGGCTGAGGGGACTGACAGATGCAAGGGCCGGGGGCCAGCTGAGTCTTTACAGCTTGTCAAATTTGGAGATAAGTTGCTTTGAGAATAAAGCTTTAATCAAAAAAGGTAGCAAAAGGGATGCCTGGGTGGCTCAATGGGTTAAGCCTCTGCCTTCGGCTCAGGTCATGATCCCAGGGTCCTGGGATCGAGCCCCACATCGGGCTCTCTGCTCAGTAGGGAGCCTGCTTCCTCCTCTCTCTCTGCCTGCCTCTCTGCCTATTTGTGATCTCTCTCTCTATCAAATAAATAAATAAAATATTTAAAAAAAAGATAGCAAAGGACTACCGTTTTATAGGTGGTGAAGATAAAGAGAGGGCTCCTCAGCAGTGGACTAGATCCTTAAACTATGGCAGGGCCGCAATCACATTTCAGTGTGGAAAAATGAGATTTTTAAGTTCCCAGAGAGAAACTTTTGGAAATGACTGTGCTGGAAATGGGCCAAATTAATGATGGTAAATCCATTTAATGGAATAGTATGTGGCTGTTAAAAGAGTGTGGTGGATCCATGTGTACAGATAGGGAATCTTTTCCAAGAAATCAGTAAATGAAAACCTCAAGGGGAGGGGCGGTCATGAAGCGTTGGGCATTGGGACTTCTAGAAGCAAAGAGTGAGACAGGGATTCTTGTGCTTTGAGGAGGGGTGCTCTCAGGAGAAGGGGAGTGTTGGGGGGAGCAGTGGGAGCAGGGCAAGGGAAAAAAGAAGCTAAGCAAGGCCTCTGTGAGCATCAGCTTTAGCCTGATCCGGGAGGGAGCATAGGGGTGTGAGTTGTACCGCATGGTTGTCTACTCTCTTACCCCGTCTTGGCTGCAGTGCATCCCAGGCTGGAGTGGGGGGTGGGGGGAGGGTCCTCTGCGGAAGAGGGCAAGTGTGAAGCATTTGTGACCTCGCTTACAGCAGCCCGGCGATGGGTTCTCCGGCTTTCCGGGACATCTGGGCAGAGCTCCAGCAGTACCCGCTGCGGACAAGTCGCCACCATTTGTGGGACAGAGTAGAGATGCCTATGAATGGGCTTGTACGTATGGGGACTAAGAGTGGAGGCTCTTACCTTGAGCCCGTGGAACCCCAACCGCTTCAGAGACAGAACCATATCTCAATAGAATTGGCTTCTTTTTTATCCTCTGTATTTTATTTTACATATTTTCTGACTTTATCCATAGGTTCCATCAGACCTCGAATGAGCGCGTAGTGCGCACCCAAGAATAAAGAGATGCGAGAAGGCAGTACAGCGCTTGCTTTGCTGGGCGAGGTGAGAGGTGGGTACCTAGGGGCGGGGCTCAGGAGTGGCAGAGAGACTTCACACTCTTTGCATACCCTTTTGTACTGTTGGAGTTTTTGCTCTGTGCATTAATTATATTTTAAAAAGATAGGAGAAAAAGAACAGAAAATGTATTTTAGAAAGTTACCTACTTCTCCAAAGAACTAGGAGGAAAAAAGGAGGAAGAGCGGATATGGGGGAAGTACCCCCAAATGAACCTGATTGTTCCTGGGTTTTCTTTTTATTCTCATTTCCTGGGGTGCCTTTTCTGTTTTATACCACATCTCTGACTGCTTGCTTTCCTCTTCAAAAAGTCCTGTCTCTCTAATGGCTTGTATGCAATTTTGAAGCTGTTTTGACACACTTGGATGGAATCTGCATAATTATCTTTTATTAATTTTTGCCCAAGTCATAATCCAACGATAACTAAAGCATAACGTCATTTCTTAGCATATATACCTCTACTTGCCAAATAGACCACTTTAGTCTGCATGGTTTTTGTGGGTCAAAAGCATGCCTTTAGATGGAGAATGTATTTCTGTGATGAGAATAAATTTGCGAGGTTATTTCATGCTCAAGATGGAGGTTTTTAATCAGAACACATTTGAGGACATCAGATGTCTCCTTTATTCACAATATACTTCCAAAGAGTCAAGATTTACTAAATCCTACCTCTCAGAATTTTAAAATGAATGTGCACTCTCCACCACTTTTGTTGCCAAGGGAGCTCACATCTGCCCTGGAAAATCTTCCTGTGGAGCGATGTCAGCAGAGATAAATGAATGAGAGTACATGCGGTTCTATAATAATAGTGCAATTTGGCTAAGGGGTGACATCATCTTTTCACTGTTGTATCTGCCAGTCTAAGTAGCAATAAGTCCAGCTGAGCTAGAGAATGAATTACAGGGAGAGTAGATGGGCAAGGTGGGATGAAACATAAAAAATGGAGGAGAAAATTAAATTTAAAAAGGTAGCTTGGAATATATTCAGTCCACAATATATTTTTTCTTATGTATGGCTCTGATTTAATTACACATCATAATCTGCCATCATTCTGGATTATGTGGAAAGATGCAAGTCTTCTTTCCTAATGGATGTTTTACTATATATACACATGGGTATCGCCAGAGTATAAATAGGGATGTTGGAATTGATTTTAGTCTTTAAAGGGCACATTTAAATGCTGGAAGATAAAATGCCTTTATCAGTTCAGTCCACTCACTGTGATTCCACATGCCTCTCTGGTAACACTTGAAGGAGGGTTTGCTGGGTTTTATTTGGATATCGAGAGAAGAATATCACCATCCTTCATGCTGATGAGCCCCGGTCACGGTTTGTTTCTGGCAAGGAGCAGTATATGACTCTCTATTGGTTCTTGGAGTGCTGGATTAGTATTTACTCATTGCCTTTTTTTTCCCCTTCTTAAGTAACAGCTTTATTGAGATAGAATTCACATACTAAAATATTGCTCCTGTTTGTTAATTTTTTTATATTCCTGTCCTCATACCCACAGGCATTGGATGATGAATTTCTGCAAAGGCATTGATGGTGGTTATGAGGAATAAATCCTGCAGATGGATCAAATTAAAACATCAGATCTCAAGGCTGGATAAAAGAGTCCTGAAAAGGAGGGAGAAACAGAAACAAAGGACAGGAATGAGCAGTTGGTTATTGAAAAGAAAATCTTCTTCTGTTTGAATAAAGAGCGAAGAGAGTTCATTGTTGGCTCCCCACATGGCTGTATCTTTTTTGAGCAGCAAGTTGCAAGATCAAGAAAGTAGAATGAACTTAGAATTGAACTAATTAGTAATAATGAAAAATGAAATAGACATCAACAATGAATTTCCTAGGCAATTTCATTTCCAAAGCACATTCGCATGTATCACAGGTAAAATGTTTTCCACAAACACCATTTTTAAGATAGGATTTTATTTGCAAAAGCAATTTTTGTGGCCTAAGGAAGAAACGGCTCATTGAAACAGAACTTTGCTGATTTGGTTTCAAATAATTCTATGATTTGAAGAATTCTGTGGAACATAGGGGTTCAGAAGTCCCTGAACACAGAACAAGCATATCTGGTAATGAAAATGTTCTTTTGGTCCAGCATTATGTTTATGCTTTAAAAGCATTATTATGCTAGGAATAGGCAGAAGCTGAAAAGAGGAAGTAAGTAGGACAATACTTTGTGTTTGAATAGGCTTGATACTTTCCAATATATTCAGACCCCATCAAAACCTGGTAGCAAGTATTATCCTCATTTTACTGATGAGAAGCCTGCTTCTAAGAAAGTTCTTTTACAGTAGACAGAAAATTCAACTCAAAGTGGCCTAAGCAATAAAAGGTGTGTGTGTGTGTGTGTGTGTGTGTGTGTGTGTGTGTGTGTGTGTTTGGCTCGCAGAATTGAAAAGTCCAGAGCAGGAACCAACTTTTGATATCATCAGGGGCCATTTTCTCAAGATGGCTCCCAGTTCTGTTTTCCTAAAATATAGTTTTCTTCTAAGACAGGCTTTCCTTCTGAGGTTGACAGGTATCTCTGAATCAAGTTGAAAAAAGAAAAGAAAAGAAAAGAAAAGAGTACCTCTGTCTCACAGTCCCAACATAGTCTAGTGATTGTGTCTCATTGGCTGTGATTGGGTCACATGTTCATCCCTGAACCTATCACTGTGGCCAGAAGGATGCTGTCTGTCCTCTGATTCACCAGGCTATAGATGATAAGTCCCGGCCTGAATGCATGGAGTTGGGGGCCAGACGGCTTTCCACGGGTGAAGAGAGGCATTCACCCAGTTTTATTGAGATATAATTGATAGATAACATTGTGGAAGTTAAAATTACCTAATTTCGTATCTCCAGTGTAGGTTGATCGAATGTTAATCCGATATTGACATGATTAACTTTTTTGGGGGCAGCTGTATTCTAAACTTTTGAGGGTAAGGGTTATATTTTGATAGTTTCTGTGTCTTTGTGCAGTGTTTAGCATGCTCATTTTCCTTTAGTCAAAATTCAGGAGATACTTAATTGAGTTATTGAAATAGTTTTCCTAGTGAGATTATTAAATTAACTTGTACACTGCTATGGGAACAGCTGTATACTGATTCCTTATCCATCATGCTGAAAGAGAGGAGGGGAGGATGGAGAATACGTTTTTATAAAGATTTCCAGGTGATTCTCTTTAGGGCATTTAAAAAATTTGCTTCAAGATTTCAACATTTAAACATCAGAAAGCCGGTTGACCGACATAGAACTCTTCAGCATATCACAAACAGCCAAGGAATGATGTTGAAGTCAACACCCTTTAGAAATCTCTTGCAAGGGCGCCTGGATGGCTCAGTCGTTAAGCATCTGCCTTCGGATCAGGTTGTGAGGCCCACGTCTGGCTCCTTGCTCAGCGAGAAGCCTGCTTCTCCCTCTCCCCCTGCTTGTGTTCCCCTCTCTCTGTGTCTCTGTCAAATAAATAAATAAAATCTTAAAAAAAAAAAAGAAATCTCTTGCAAGAAAAGACCTACAACTGTAAACACTCACAAAGAATGAAATCAACAAGAATTAAAATGGGAGAGAAAGACTTTGGTTAAATTGTGATGTTTGGGTTGCCTATTGCTACATAACAAATTGCTGCAAAACAGAGGGGCTTAAAACAACAGTCATTTATTATTCCTCATTCTGTGGGTTGCCTGGGCAAAACTGGCTGGTTTCTCAGCTCCCTTTAGTATAACTGCAGTCACTCATGGAGCTGTGTTCACCTGGGAGCTCGGTCAGGGCCACAACACCTGAGAAGGCCTCCTACAGTTGAAAGTTTCTTTCCTTGTGACGTCTCATCGTCTAGTAGTCTGGCCCTCACTCCTTTGCAGGATGATGGCTGTCTTCCAAGAGGAGAAGCAGAAGGCAGTTCTCTTAAGTGGGCTCAGAAGTGTCAGGACATCACTATGGCTACCTCTATTGGACAAGCCAAGAGATAGGGCCATTCCAGATTCTAGAGTGAAGGAAAGAAAGTGGACTCCACCTCTCAGTGTCAGGAGTGTGCAGAGGAAGGGGAAGAATTGCTGGTGGCCATATTTGGGTACTTTCTACTACATTTATTTATAGTTAGTTACATCTGGCACACGTAGTAAGAACTGGTGATGCCTTTGGGCCTTCTAAACTTAAGCCTAAAAACAACTACAGGATCCATGCAATGGAGTGCCATCCAGAAATAAAGAGGAATGAAATATTGATACGTGTTACATCACAGATCTGCTCAAAAACATCATGTCAAGTAGAAGAAGCCAGACACAAAAGACCATGTATTGTATGACTCCATTTGTCTAAAATGTCCAGAAAATGCACCTCTAAGGAGAAAGAAAAGTATATTAGTGAGCTCCTGGAGGTAAGAATGAGGATTAATTGTAAATGGGCATAAGAAGTCTTACTGGGGTAATAAAAATGCTCTGAAACTAGATTATGGTGATGGCTACATAATTCAGGAAATTTATTGAAAATCACTGAATTGTACACTCAGGAGGAGTGAATCTCATGATATATAAATCATAAGCCAATGAAGTTGTTAAGAAAATGCAGAAGAGTAGTCTTTAATTTAAGAGACATGTTCCTGGAGGCTTTGCATCATTAAAATCTTCAGAGATGGGGCGCCTGGGTGGCTCAGTTGTTAAGGGTCTGCCTTTGGCTCAGGTCATGAGCCCAGGTTCCTGGGATCGAGTCCTGCATTGGGTTCCCTGCTTGGCAGGAAGTCTGCTTCTCCCTCTCCCTCTGCTGCTCCCCTGCTTGTGTTCCCTCTCTCACTGTGTCTCTCTCTGTCAAATAAATAAGTAAATAAATAAAATATTAAAAAAATAAAATCTTCAGAGTTGAAGGGTAGTTTCCCCATGGGAATAAGTTTAAAGTGGAGGACATGTATTCACAAAGTATAAAACCCCACACCTATTTTGGCTATTTTTTGCTTCAAGTGCTTTTTGTTTTCTTAGCCTTCGATTGTTCACATAATACTCTCTCTTAATTTAACAGTAAGTATATCGAGGTTGGTATCTGGGCTTCTTCCCTAGCTTTTTGTGCTGGACAAACTCCTAGTTCAAAGCGACTAATTTTCCAGTGAGTTTTTCAGTTCGAGGACCATCACTTAAGTAAATACCTGCATGACATTGTTAAAGCCTCCTCAAAAGATTTTGATTCTTTTAAAAAAGATTTATTTATTTTGTAAGAGAGAGAAAGAGAGAAAGCACACAACCAGGAGAATGGGCAGAGGGAGAGGGAGAAAGAGAAATCTTAAGCAGACCGCCCACTGAGTGCGGAGCCCAACTTGGGGCTCCATTTCAGGACCCTGAGATCAAGACCTGAGCCAAAATCAAGAGTCAGACACTTAATCAATCAAGCCCCCCAGGTTCCCCAGAAGATTTGAATTCTCAACAACTGTCACATTTAAAGTGAGAGCATAATGTTTACTGAAGCCAATAGTGGACGTTTGGATGTACACGAGTGATAGTTTCTGCTGATCAAAGATTGCAGGTGTTTCTGTTAACCAGTTGAAGTGACACCTTCCTATGTCATTAACCAATACATAGTTTGCAAGTCTCTCAGCTTGTCCATCTTGAAATTTTGTAAACTTTGACAAATTTTTACACTTCAGGAGAGTTCATATTGTTTAAAATTTTGCTCACAAAGTGAGACTTCATTATTTTTTCTTTTAAAAACCACTATCTGATGTGGTTTTATTTATTTATTTATTTTTAAAGATTTTACTTATTAATTGACAGAGTTCACAAGGAGGCAGAGAGGCAGGCAGAGAGAGAGGGGGGAAGCAGGCTCCCCGCCAAGCAGAGAGCCCAATGCGGGGCTTGACCCCAGGACCCTGAGATCATGACCTGAGCTGAAGGCAGAGGCTTTAACCCACTGAGCCACCCAGGCGCCTCGTGAGAATTCATTATTATCTGTGTGTTGCACTATTTGAAATCCTTCAAATTCACAGGAGATGCAAATACACCAGGTTATAGAGTTGGTGATGGTGAGAACCTGCCAGCCGGGCCTTCCCCTCCCCACTATGTTATTGTGATGGGAAAAACCTCAACATTCAGCATGTGTGTTCCAGATGGCTCATGAGCCCTTAGTATTTGCTTCTATTCAATTTGTAAGGAGTTTGTGTTCCATGAATTTGCATTAAGTTTCAGGTTAGATTCAATAATCCTAAATACCAAATGAAATTCTGTCTGATCCATTCAGCCTCTGAATCTTGTCGGAAACTCCAAAATTGGCTCGGGTTTTCTTCAAGGATTTATGAATCTGGGCTGAATTTGAGGTTCATAAAAGGACTCAGCCAGAGTTGCTTTAGTCTGGAATTTCAAAAGAAGTGTTTTGCACATTTCCCTCAATACACATCAAACAAGTTGTCAACGTCTGCTGGGTTTATGTCCTGCTCTTCCTAAATACTGGACTACCCAATGGATCTTCATTTCTTTATCATTGTTATGGGTTGAATTGTGTCACCACCCCCTTCCACTTATATGTTGAAGTCCTGACCCCCACAGCCTCAGAATGTGACCTCATTTGGAGACAGGGTTTTATACAGGTATTCAAGTTAAAATGAGTTCCTTAGGGTGGGTCCTTACCCAATATGACTGGCGTCCTTATGAAAAGGGGGGAATTTGGATACAGAGATATGCACATGGGGAGGACATATGTGAATATCAAGGCAGAGATCAGGTGGATGTGTCTAGAAGCCAAGGAATGCCAAAGATTGCTTGCAAACCACCAGCAGCCAGGGGAGAGGACTGGAACATGTTCTTCCTTCCAGGTGGAACCAACCCTGCTGACACCCAGACCTTGGACTTGAAGCCTCCAGAACTGTGTGATAATAAACTTCTGTGGTTTAAATCACTCAGTATGTGGTACTTGGTTATAACATCTCTAGCAAACTAATAACATTGGTAAAATAAGCAAATAGACAAATGGCATTTGTTTTGGAGCTTGACCAAATCCTTTCAGTGCATTATGTCAGTTGATTTTCAACAGAAAACCCAGAAATCCATTTCAGATATTCAACAGAAAACCCAGAAATCCATTTCAGAAAACCCAGGCATCCATTTCATCGTCCCCACAAGGAAATGAAGGCTGAGCAGCTTGGCCAAGATCGCACAGCTCATTTCCTTGGCTGACGCTGGGGCACAGATGGCCTCATTCCTAGTTCAGTCCTGTGGTGCTTGTTAGTGGCAGAATTGGGGAATCAAAGACAGGATTAACAGAGAGGATCTTAATCTACAATATTAGGAGTTGGATGAGATAATAGCATGTATGTTACTTTCTATGTGTCAGGCACTGTCTTAGGTCTTACCAAATTAACTCCCTCATTTACTTCTCATAATAACCCTGCGAAATAAGTGTTGTTATTCCCATTGCATAGGAAAGAAAAGTGAGACACGGAGAGATTATGTAATGAAGGAAATGTTTTCATTCATGTGAATGAGCTCCTAGGAAGGGAGTGGAAATTTGCCCAATTTCTTTCTCTGATGATTTTATTTTAATATATTTTTA
>PISX010032533.1:0-16100 GCA_004024625.1 Mellivora capensis
ATGTAGTATCTCTGCTCAGATTCCTCTTCCAAGTACTTAAAAAATAAAGTCCACAGCTTGGTATACAAAGAAAGCCAGGTCTGGACTAGGATTCAAACCCAACTTATCTTTATAGCCTCTTTTCCTGTTATGTATCATAATATCAGTTAAGCTTGAATCTCTGAATTACTTAAGCATAGGCAACGCTTCACTCATGGTTTTCTTTTTATTTTAGCTTGGGATTTTTTTTTCCTGCCACTCTGTCAAAATTCAAATCTCAGTTCAATGCCATATTCCATGAAAAAAATTCTTTGACTGACTAGCGGATTCCTTTATTGTCTCTCTCTCTCTTTTTTTTTAATAATTTTTTATTTTTTATAAACATATTTTTATCCCCAGGGGTACATGTCTGTGAATCGCCAGGTTTACACACTTCACAGCACTAACCATAGCACATACCCTCCCCAATGTCCATTACACCACCCCCCTTTCCCAACCCCCTCCCCCCAGCAACCCTCAGTTTGTTTTTAAGATTTATTTATTTATTTGTTTGACAGACAGAGATCACCAGTAGGCAGAGAGGCAGGCAGAGAGAGAGAGGAGGAAGCAGGCTCCCTGCTGAGCAGAGAGCTGGATGTGGGGCTCGATCCCAGGACCCTGGGATCATGACCCAAGCCGAAGGCAGAGGCTTTAACCCACTGAGCCACCCAGGTGCCCCTCCTTTATTGTCTCTTATTCCTTCAGTAAAATGTATCTTTTCCTTGTTGATGTTTTCATGGTGCTTGAATATCCATGATAGACTAATCATTCTGTTACAGCACAAATAACTAACATTTTAAGTCCTCTAATAATGTTTGAGCTTCCTGAGAGATGATCTCTGCCTTGGTGACTTTTGGATGCACGATGGCAATAAGAAATAATATGAAAACACAGATCCTGGGGTGGAGGCAGGGTCTTTTGGGCTACCTTTCATGATGTAAGATTTCAAGTTCAGAAAATCAGAAAATAATGTTGTTTCTCCATGGGCCTGGTTGAATCAGTCAATTCATATTACCTGAACTCATCAGAGAAGGTTTTATAAGTTGCAGGGCTAACATTAATTTGTTATGGAGATATATTTATATCTTATAACTAGGACATGACCTTCTAGATGTGAAGGAAATTGGAAAACAAAATTAGTAGTAAGAAGGATTCTCTCAAAAATAGGAGCAAAATGTTTGTGACGATTTAGGGAGATGTTTCATTCACCCTAGGGGAGAGCTTGAAACAAGTGATTTATGGTATTGAATATAGGTATTTAGTAGCTGAACAGTTTTTCTGGGGAAAGCAAGTATGTATCTCTTAGATATATGGACCATGGTAGACATAAACTTTTTTTTCTTTACTCATTTTTTTCCTAGATTCTGCAGCTTTTCTATTTTAACAAGACAACAATGATCTCAGACACATTATAGTAATATTAGTAACTGCTTAATTCCCTCTTTGCATTAATCAGTTGGCTTAAGTTGAAGTTGAAAGGCATATTTGTTAAGGTGACAGATTCCTAGAGACAACCTTGGCTACTCCCTCAAGGCTTGGGGTCACTATGGTCTCATTTGTAAATATGTTTACAGGAAATCTTTAAAGCTTGCCACATTTAGATATGAGTATATTTATCTCTTTCATATTGGGTCTTCTTTTTCATCTCAGAAGGTGATCCCTTCTTCTTGGTTGTACCTTCTGTGAAGTTTTAGACCATGGTTCCCTTTTCATACCACCATGGCCAATGATCTATGAGTTGTGTCTTACACACCATGGATAATTAGGAGTCTGATCAATAAAATACTACTAGTTGGTTTATATTCTGAAGCAATGAAATAATTACATATAGATAAAAAATTAGTATAAAACAAAAAACGTACTCTTATTTAAACTAACTATATTTGATTTTTCTTAAAAGAGAAGGAATTCTGGGGTAGACACAGGAATAGCTTCCAGTGCATTCCTTTCTGCCATATATGTCACAAAGTTATTTTGCAATTTAGTAGAACACTTCTTACTGTTGGAAAGGTTTCTTTAACCTTCCCTTACTAACTCAGCATCAATTTGTTTACACTTACTTGTAACAACCTCATTGCATGTACTTACCATATTATCGTGAGCTTTTTGAGACCTTTAACAAAAGGACTTTGAAGTTGAGATGGAAGATAGCTTTTCTCTTTAGTGACTCTAAAATGACATAAATATTGCTGATTGCTAAAATTTGTTAATAAATAATAAATTGGACTTCATTTTTACTTGTAGCTTGATCAGGAATATCAGCAGTAACTCATAAAATAAAATGGAGAAAAGCCCTTGAGGCATTTAAAATGTATCTATATTGTAGAACACAGCCAAATGAAATAAAAACAAGTAAACAAAGAAAAAAACCCTTACATTCCCATTAGCTAAAACATCAAGTAATGGTCATAGATAGTGAAACAAAACTATCCTGTCTAGTTTGGCATATGTCAGAGCCATGGGTTGATTCGTCTGGAATGGATAACATTTTGAGGCTTAGGCTCCTGATAGAAAATGCCCTTCTTTTCCCCTTAACCACGGGATGAAGTTCTGAAGACCTCAGAATTGTCATGACAGGGCATAGAGCAACAGATGGTCCCTTAGGCAGACTAATCCCATGTTATTTAATGCCAAAAGCAAAACTGTCAACTCTTTCAGGGAAAACATAAAGCTCAAAACTGAAGAATTGATGAGTAAACATGAAACTGATTTTGAAATATTTAGTTTGAAATATATATATTTTTTCCACCAAATCATATATTGTTACTGATTTGAAATCCTAAACCACTGTTTGGATTTAAAAGTAAGTTTTCTGGAAATTGCTGGGAAGGAAACTCTCAGGAGGCTTTTCACTAAGAGTTTTTAAATGATCACCCCCCAAAAAAGAATTATAACTTCAGTCATAGCTTCAGTTATTGTTTGAGTTTTATGTATTTGAGCAATGGGTCAAAAGAAGTAAACTTTTCAGAAATTTAATAAATGCATTTGAAGCCTATGGCATGTTCATAGAATTTGATATACAGTGGATTCGTCTTGGACCTCTGTGAGCAAGTTTAATTGCTTATTAAGAGGAGAATCTCATTATATTCATAATGTTATGGTGAGATTCTACCATGAAATACTTTTGTTTTTTATAAATAGGCATTCTGCTTTTCATTAAAATTTCTTTTTTAATAAAAAAATTCATAAATTTAAAATAGGAGAAATATATGTGCCTTATGGAAAATACAAATGGTATAAATATTTATAATGTAGGAAATAAACTTCTTCCAGTCCTACTCCCCAGAAATCATTACCATTGCCAATTAGATGAATTGCCATTCACCTTTCTCTCCTACATATGTAATATATGTGTCCTTACACTCACATAACTTTTTAAACTAAAACGTGGTGGTGTTGGAAATACTGTTTTGAAATTTGGCATATTAAAAGTTTTAAATCAATTAAACTGAAAGCTAGATTTCAGTCTATGGCTAAAACAAACAACAAAACCTGTCCTATTTTCTAGGGGTTTATCTTAAGGAAGAAAATGAAAAAGAGAGCTATTTTGGTTCTATTTCATATTATAATAAGAAAATTTCTGGAGCACCTGGGTGGCTCAGTCAGTTAAGCATCTGCCTTCAGCTCAGGTCATGATCCCAGGGTCCTGGAATCAAGTCCCACATTGGGCTCCCTGCTCATCAGGGAGTCTGCTTCTTCCTCTCCCTCTGCCCTCCACCTCCTCATGCTTTTTGTCTCTCAAATAAATAAATAAATAAATAAAATCTTTAAAAATTTTCTTATAGAGGCTGGTGAAACAAATGATGAAAACATATCATGGTAAATATTTTTAACTAATTTATCCAACTAATAAAATTAAGTTATATTGGGGCGCCTGGGTGGCTCAGTGGTTAAGCCTCTGCCTTTGGCTCAGGTCATGATCCCAGAGTCCTGGGATCAAGCCCCGCATCGGGCTCTCTGCTCAGTGGGGAGCCTGCTTCTCCCTCTCTCTCTGCCTGCCTCTCTGCCTACTTGTGATCTCCATCCAATAAACAAATAAAATCTTTTAAAAAATTAGATCATATTGTATGTGAAGCTAGGTTTTATGTGTTCATGAATAAAAGGCATGACCTTAAGCAACTAATAATCTGGTAAAATGGATAGAAGAGTAGAAAACAAAAATAATTACAGAAGTGTACTAGTAGGGAGCCATGGAAACACAGAAGCAGGGTATCCAAACAGGTGGAGATAAGTAACCTAAAGTTTAAATATTTTCAGCTCTGAGTATTTGTAGGACCTCTAGAGACAATGTAGTATAGTCGTTAAGATTGCTTTCTCATTTATAAGCTTTATGTCCTTGGGTGAATGCACTTAGTCTCAGTTTTCTCATCTGTAAACAGAGATAATGATGGTACTTGCTTAGAATTATTGTGAAGAATAAATAAATTTGTGTATTTAAACATTTAGAACAGTGCCTATGCTAAGCAGTAATTGCATGATGAATACTAAATAGATAATATTCAGTATTTGAAGCTTACTTAGCCACTAGGCATAACTTATATAAGTCTGCTGCTTAACAGGAAAATGAGGATCTAAAATGGTTATGTGGTTTGGGGGTCATCAGAATTTATGTGCCAGATGAAACCAAGGATGTGTTTGAAATCCACCACATGGAATATCTAGCCTGAGATGAGTGGAGAGAGCCAAAAGGAGCACAGACTTACAGCAATGTGGGTGAAGGAGATGGACCCCAGAAGGACTCTGTTGAAGAGCGGTCTAAAAGGAAGTCTGAAAAATCAGAAAGTAGTTCGGTTCATAAAAATCAGGGAAGAGGAGAGTTTCCAGTAGTGGTTATTAACGTCGGGTATGACAGAAATATCAATTTGTGTACTGACAGAACATCTCACTTTAATTTGGAAACTAGAAGGCCATTAGTAAGTAGTGCCATTGGAAATTGGTTGGAAGCAGGTGGTCATGGATTGGGAATGGAAACAATAGAGAAAACTACTAGTAGAATGATCTGAGAAGACTACAGAAAGTGAGAGGAAAAGAGTCAGCTATAAGTCAAGAAAAAGTTTTGTAAAATGGTATTTGATATGAGGTAAAAAATAGAAAAGTAAAGGATGGTGGAGAAAGTATGAAATTAGTGAAGCACAATCTGTAAGGAGGAGGTTGAAGATTTACTTAGCCTTGAATAAGGAAGATGGGCTGAAATATAGATAAAGGCAGGGAATTTCAAGTGAAGGATACTTGCTGAGGTGATTAATTTTTTTTAAATGGTAAGGTGGTAAGTGATAATGACCTTGCATTATGGAATTTAAATACATTTATAAATATCTTAACCTGAGGAAAATGACAGGTGTCTGACCAGGGACAGTTACAAAATTTGTTATCCCTGATTGATGACTTTGGAGACCCTGACTTCTCATGAAACAAATCAATAGGGTAGTGTGATTTTTGTCATGCAATACCTAGGATCCTAGCTGTAGGGAATAGAAAGTACAGACCTTTGAATTTATTTAGGTTAGGATGGAGTGGAAGTAGTAATGGGAATTGATAGATCATAGACTCCAGGCTTGTCAGGGAAGAAAATTAAAAAAACAAACAAACCAATGATAGTGAAAAAAAATAAAGAGATTAAAGGACTGGAAGATTTTGAGGATGTGAAATGACACTTGTAATGAAAGAAAGGTAGTGAGAGAATGAAATAATGTGATATTTGAACCAGAAAAAATTATGCTTGTGATTCTAGAAATGGGACTGTTTTGGATGTGGTAGTGAGAGTGAGATCTACTGAAATGAAGTAAAGTCAAAATTCGGTAAATTGGCATGAACTTTAATGTCTGAGAGGAAGAGTCCCAAGAAATTTAAAGAGGATTTACTTGCAGGATTTTGTGCTATATATTAACTCTTTCATATTTCAAACTAGTTAGGGTACTTCTTTTAAAGGACAGGGGGATAGGGGCACCTGGATGGCTCAGTCAGTTAAGTGGGTACCTCTTGATATCAGCTCAAGTCTGGATCTCAGGGTCCTGACTTGAAGCCCAGTGTTGGACTCCAATCTATGCATAAAACTAGTAAATCATATATATGTATATATGATCAATCAATCAAATATATAAAGGAAAGGGGGATAAATTCACCAGCTGGCATTCCTTATGAGGAGGTACTTATTTATAATTATATTTTGTGTTATGAGTACCTAGTCTAAGGGCTGCCAATGGTAGAAACTTTATAAACATTTGTTGAATAAATGAACAAATTAGAGAGTAAAAAAAGGCTAGAACTAAAACTGATTAATATCAATTCATTCTATTCTAAGAATTCTTCCTCATAAAGGATTGAATAGTATTGCTAACATGTCTTTTTGGTTTGTTATCACGGTTGGAAACATGGTAAATTCAGAGGCTATTGGGAATTATAAAATATTTTTTAATTAAGCTAAAATGCTGTGAAGTGTTAGACTTACTGAAACTCAATATTCATTTTGTGTTAATCTAGTCTAAAATTGAAATTACCTTAATCTTGTGTGTGTTTGGATTATATTGTGCAGTCTCCTAAAATACACAGATGTACCACATAAGTGTCCCACCCCACTCCAAAGTAATAAACACTCTCATAATGTTTGACATTACTGCCTTGAATCCAAACAGAAGGATTCAGGAGTGCAGAGTAATTAAAACAGTATTTATGAAAGTTTGCAAATGTTGCACCCAATTGCTTATTTTACTTGAGACAGAATTTACAAATGCAGAATACAAATGAGATAGAAGTCATTTTATGGATGTTTTAGAATGTACCACAGCTTACATAGCTATACAATGAGAAGGCCTTTAAAATATAATTTAGTTGCAGGGCACCTGGGTGGCTCAGTCCTTGGGCATCTGCTTTTGGCTCAGGTCATGACCCCAGGTCCTGGGATTGGTCCCCACATCAGGCTCCCTGTTCGGCGGGAAGCCTGCTTCTCCCTCTCCCACTCCTTCTGCTTGTGTTCCCTCTGTTGCTATCTCTCTCTCTATCAAATATATAAATAAAAACATCTTTAAAACACATCTATAATTTAATTGGAAATATATGATTTAACTTTCATTGCTCTTATTCCTTTCCTTTTTTTCAAAAAATTATTCTTTCCCAGATATATATATTTTTAATTTTTAAAAAGATTTATTTATTTATTATTAGAGAGAGAGAAAGAGAGAGAGTAGGGAAAGGGGCAGAGAGAGAGAGAGTCTTAGCAGACTCTGGGCTCAGCATGGACCCTGATGTGGGGCTCAAGCTCACGACCCTGAGATGATGACCTGAGCTGAAACCAAGAGTAATTACATTTTTTCTTCTATTGGAAGATAACACAAATTAACCTTTTCCAGATATTTCTAAACATATAGAGCTTTTGGTTTAATATTCTGTTTGGGGGCATCTGGGTGGCTCTGTGGGTTAGGCCTCTGCCTTCGGCTCAAGTCATGATCCTAGCGTCCTGGGATCGGGTCCCACATCAGGCTCCTTGCTCGGCAGGGAGCCTGCTTCTCCCTCTGCCTCTGCCTGCCTCTCTGTCTGCCTGTGCTCGCTCTTTCTCTCTCCCTCTCTGTCTGACAAATAAATAAATTAAAAAAAAACACTTTACATTATTTTAAATGAAAAACTGAATTGACACTAATTTTCTGTTAAACTTTTCAGCAAAATAGTTGATTTTTTTAGATCATTAAGATGATTTCCCATTTGTTCCACTGCATATCAGCTCTTAATAATATTTATAGAACATTTTGCTTGATGAAACAAAATACTATATCTAAATACTTTAAAGAATTCCTCTCCTTTTTGGGGGGATTGATAAGCTGGACTGACCTAGTGATTATAGTATAATATGGGAATGCTATTGTGCTTGTACTGTAGACATTGAAATCCTTATTTTAAAGTTTTATATTCTACCTGCTTTCAAAAAGTTTGGAGGCAAATTGTAAAATTTGGAGGAATGGAAAGTATCATTCAAATGTACGGTGACTGGGATTTTTATTACAACTGAAAAAAATATTTGTTTCAAACTTTTAGATAGTTTTCATGGATAAACTCTGCAAAAGCTTGCATTTATTTATTTATTTATTTATTTATTTTTTTAAAGAATTCATTGGGGCGCCTGGGTCGCTCAGTTCTTAAGTGTCTGCCTTTGGCTCATGTCATAATCCAGGGTCTTGGGATCAAGCCCCACATCAGGATCCCTGCTCAGCAGGAAGCCTGCTTCTCACTCTCCCACTCCCCCTGCTTGTGTTCCCTCTCTCGCTGTGTCTCTCTCTGTCAAATAAATAAAATCTTAAAAAAAAGAGAGAGAATTCATTAAGTTATAATTTTTAGAGTTAAATAACTATTAATCAATCTTTCTTTCTTTCTTTCTTTTTTAAAGATTTTATTTATTTGAAAGAGAGAAAGAGCATGAGAGCAGGAAGGGTTAGAGGGAGAAGTAGACTCCCTGCTGAGCAGGAAGTCCCATGTGGGACTTAATTCTGGGACTCCAAGATCATGACAGTCACTTAACCAACTGAGCCATTTAGGCATCCTCATTAATATTTCTACTAATGACATATATTTAGATATTTAGAACTTTTATAGTATTTCATAATAAAAATTTGGTATTTTTGCTATAGTATGGCACTATATTGCTTTTATCATTGATTTTTATTAATTTTAATTTTAGTTTTTTAAAGATTTTATTTATTTATTACAGAGAGAGAGAGAAAGAGAGAGATTGAGAGAGTACAAGCAGGGGGAGTATCAGGCAGAGGGAGAGGGAGAAGCAGACTCCCGGAGGAGGAGGGAGCCCAATGTGGGGCTTGATCCCAGGACCCTGGGATCATGACCCGAACCAAAGGCAGACACTTAACCAACTAAGTAAACCAGGTGCCCCTAACATTGATTTTTAAAAAGAATAAGTAATGCATTGTCTTTGCTAATTATTCCTATAGTAATTTATAGATAAAACTGTTAGTTTTCACAAATTTGGATTAAATATAAAATTTCTTTTTAAAATAAGCCCTAGAAATAATAAAATATGCCCATTTTAATCAGCATTTTGACTCTAAAGTTAAATCTAAACAGATGACATCCAAAAGCTGGAATAGTCAGTTTAGTTCTTCCAGATCTTTTTATTAAGTATTTGAAAATCATTTGAAAAATAGTTGGATTCAAATGCCTTTTCTGGATCTCCTTAACTCTATGGTCCAAATTCTCTGACTCAAAGTCTATAAATTAAATTCTATGATCATTCGTTTCTCCTACAAAATGGTTCTAAAAATAGCTTCCTCTTAGTGCTGTGAAGATTAAATAAAGTAGAAATTTTATAGTGATTAATGTGTTGGTGGCCTTCAGGCAATGTTAGTGCAGCTGGAGATTATGAACAGATTTGTGATGGTAGAAGGACCCTATTTATTGCATACCATGCCACAAAGACAGTAAGATTGTAGATTTGGACTTTCTGACTATTTGACAAGGACCACAACTTCCAACTGCTGGTGTCTGTGTTTCTTTGGCTGAGAATTTTTTCTTCAAAAAGGGAAAGCAACTCTACTTCTAAAGCTGGTCAAAACACAGGTGGAATTAACACTTCTGCGCCAGGCCTTTAGGAATTGCTAATGGGAACTAGGGTACTGTAGCTGCCCCATGGTTTGGGAGGACTCATGTCCTAAGCTCCAGTTCCTCCAGGGTTATCTGGCTCCATGATGTGAACTTTATTTGCTGTTTCCTTTTTCTTTTCTTGTTTCACTTCTCTACTCTGTATCTGTGATTTCTGTACTTTTCAAATGAGCTATTTGCACACAAACTCTTATCTCAGGGTGTGTTTCTGAGGATATCCAAACCAAGAGCAATTAATGTAAATTGAACAATCACTTCTGCCATTTAGCTAAGCTCAAAATGCATTATGCTAATTTGATAAATGCTGTAAGAAAGGCAGACAAAATTTAATCAGGACACAGATGAGGGTAAAATTAATTATTAAATTTGCCTGAGGCTCAAAGAGATCTATAATTATCTGTAGGGACATTTGAATTGTTTGGAGGATGAAAAAGAGTTCATAAGCATCAGAACTGGAGAAAGGCATCCCAGATAATAAGAAATACCATGAGAAAAGAGTTAAGACGTGAAGTGGCATGTAATATTCTGAGAATGATGAGCATCCTGGTGTGACTAAAGAGAAAGGCAAGATGGGTCCAGGGAAGAATGATAGCCGATGAGGCTGGGGCCGTACTCAAAAAAGCATGAAAGTTTTTGAAGATAACAATAATGATTACAGTTGTGCTTAAAAAGAGCAGGGACAGTCGTTAAGCGTCTGTCTTCTGGTCAGGTCATGATCCCAGGGTCCTGGGGTCAGAGCCCTGCATCGGGCTCCTTGCTTGGCGGGAAGCCTGGTTCTCCTTCTCCCACTCCCCCTATCCGGTTCCCTCTCTTGCTGTGTCTTCCTCTGTCACATAAATAAAATTCTTTTTAAAAAGCAGGGAATGAACTGGGCTAGGACATGACATGGGCAGGAAAATCATTGAGGAGGGTATTGCTATTTTGTGGCAAAATAATGATATTTTAATCTGGTACAATGGCAGTTTGAGTGGAAAGGAGCTTATGGATGTTAGAGATGTTTTAGCTAAAAAATAGAGGA
Source organism: Mellivora capensis (assembly GCA_004024625.1). Classification (NCBI taxonomy): domain Eukaryota; kingdom Metazoa; phylum Chordata; class Mammalia; order Carnivora; family Mustelidae; genus Mellivora; species Mellivora capensis. The sequence goes on from PISX010032533.1 coordinate 10,637, forward strand.
TTGGAATGAAGTGTTAAAAGAAGAGTTTAAGATGACCCTAAGGTTTCTAGTTTAAACAAATAGGTGTATTGTAACACTTTTATTGCCATGTTAGGGAGTTCAGAAGAAAGTGAAAATGTAATCATGAACTGGTAATGAATGCAATTTTGAGTGTGACATATACAGGTAGAGTAAATTAAAGGTGACAGTGTGTGGGGAAATCCATTATCACCAACAGACCAGGGCAAAGAAGTTCCCTATCCCTGGGTCCTATGCTTTAGACTGTCTACTACCTGTGATCCCTCCATTGGGCCAGGGATTGGATCCATCTACAGCCTATATCCCTTGCCTTTGGGTGCCTAGAACCCCAACTTCTCTGTTCAAATGGCCCCAAACACATTTTAAGGCCTGTCAACTCAAGGGGACAAGGATGAGCAGAAAAGAAAGATATGCTTGTGGCAACCAGAAAGTTTTAAGGTCTTTCAAGTTGTATAAAATGGACCTGCAGAAACGTTTAAGTGTTCTCAGGATGCAAAGTTGGAGCTGAAATGTGATATCAGACCAGTCGCAAAAAGTGTACAGCAGCCATCTCTTGAAGTCAAACCTGGTACCAGATATGCAAGAAAGCTTCAGGACACGTAGCTTATTGGCCTTGTCCCATATCGTCGCATAATCTGATCACGTGTGAATTTCACAAAAGATTCATATTGTTCTGCTAGTTTGGTATTGAGGATTTGCTCATACTCCTCCTAAATTTTATCTTCATAGTCTTTTAAGAGACACTCACATATTATTCCAACTTGTCGGAGGGTAAAGGTGGGTCCACCTCCTTCCGAGGGTGGACCTTCTTGCTTTATTCACATTCATGTGTCTAAAGAGTGATGCTATTTGCTGTAGGCATGAAGGGAAAGAACTAGGACCTACAGGTTAAAGTGTCTACACAGGGCACTTTATGGTGCAGGATGGAGCTGCTGATAGGAGGCTGCTGGATGAGGCTGTGTGCCAGAAACCAGGGGTTCGGAACGAGCTCTTCCTATGCTGTCAATTTTTGGTACAGAACTTTGAGGATTCCAAAAATTCTAAATTCAAGCATGGCTTATCTGATCATTATCAAATATATTTTTCAAGGTAGCAGTAAAGTACATATTTTATTTAATAATATGTTAGCTTGATATGTGACTATTACATACATAGATAGTATTTATTTGTATTCTTGGTTCAGGCTTCACAAATTTTAGCAGCAAACCTAATAAAATCAACAGATTTGTGTAATGATATAAGCTTAAGTTAGATTATAGCAGTTACAATGGAAATGAAAAGAACCTAAAAGTCACTTTTTAAAAAAAATTATTTTCTCTCACCATAGCACATAGCACCTACCCTTAAGGATGCATTTTACTATCAATCTTAGATTTATTTAAAGATGAACTTGGGCTTCAAAGTGTCTTTATTTGTGGCCAGCAACAAAAAATAATGATAATTGAATTTTAAAATGATATATTAAATTAAGTTTACTCTTCTGTCCTTAAGTCACATTTGTATGTTTTCTGTTGAAATTTTCTTTTTATTAATCAGTATGGAACAGAATTGAGCACCATCATTAGTATGATAAAGATATATTAATCACTTTGGGCTTCTGGGACTACCAAGCAACCTTTCAAAGTTTGTTATAGAATTAAAGGAAAGAGGCTTTTTCAAGCTAGATTTATAAATTTATTTAAGAATATAAGATAAAAATATTACTTACTTTTACAAGATAGTGCAGAAAGAGTAGAAAATTAGGTGTTTTCACTTCCGGCTGCATATAAGTGAGGACCCTACCTTGCTACTCAGTAACAATATGTATCATCTCTGGTATCCATTTAGCTCAGGGAAGAAAAAGCCCAGCAACAATATAAAAGTATCATTATACAGTGAGGTTTTTCTCTTCAAAGATAAGTTCAATTATCAGTATTCAGATCTATATTGGTTGGAAAAAAATTTTTTTTTGTCCTGTGGAATTCATTTTTGTCATATTGTATATCTAATTTTTCTAGATTTACACATTTACACATGTGAGTTTGTTTTCTTGGATTTGACTTCATAAAAAGTACTACCAGATCTTCAAAATAATCTCTCATTCTAAGTAAATTAAAGCAGGCTGCCCAGTTTACTGTGTGTCCAGCTGGCTAAAGGCTTAAACAGGAAAGACTCAAGGAGATCCTGTGGTAGGTATAAGATAAACATGCTCTTGTTTATGTTTTGCTGATACTCTCTGATTGTTTAGAAGTCGGGGAATTTTTTTCCTTGCTTTGGGCTGTTCTTTTTAAAAACCAAACAGTGCGCCTTGTGGCTTTGATCTTTGTTTTTATATTTTGTTATACAAGGCTCAAAGTCTTACAGTTTGTTGTGTTTCATACTTTGCCAGATCATCCCCTTTCTATATATATATTGCCCACAGATGGCTGGAAGTAAAAAATAAAGGAAAGGTAGAGTGTCTTAAAAACTGACATCTCCCATAAATCCCAGGAGAAATGTTGTATAAATATTGGCATACTTTTGCAGGTGCTAAAATAGAATTCAGTGGCCTTTCACCTGGTGTAATTAACTTCCTTTTATTACTCAGTGTTTACCATATCTTTTCCTAAACTTTGTTTTTTTTCACAGGAATGCCCTTAGGACCAAGCCTAGTAAGTTGTAGAGACACCTGCATGCCACAAGGCAAACACCAAACTTCAATCTAGACCCAGAACAAAGGTCCCACAGACTGACTCTACAGATTCTCTAAAGTGCTAGTGTGATGAATTATGTGAGGCTATGTAATCAGTCTCAAAAGGAATGTTACAGTGATTTGCTAATTTTGACACTCTCACAGAAACATTAGTACCTCGGGTGACTTAATAATGCAAGCATATGCTTTTAAATTTGGTTATGAAACACTCTGTGTATGTAGTTGTCTAGGGCACATATTTTAGTTGTCTCTGGAATCTGGTAGATCTTAACAGAATGTGGGCTGAATTATGACAAATCTTTTGAAGGTGTGTGTCAGGGAGACAAATAATGTTTACGTTTAAAATATGCAAAACCAGTGACACTGGTTTATTTCTTGATCATACACTTACCCCCGCATGAAAGCACAACATTATCTGGATTTAAAATATTTAATATTAAATTTTAAATTAATATCTTCTCATTAGAAAATACTATACCTTGTCTCCCATTGTATCCTCTTAGGGCTACTGATGAAGGAGTAACTTTTGTGAACCCAAACTTTGAATTAAAATTGCATTCCTAAATATTTTCCCATTGTAAATGACATCATATAAATGTCTGAACTTCACACTCAGTATTTTCCCCCAACAGTCTCCTATTGACTGCTAACGAGGTAATCTTTTTTTTTTAAGATTTTTTTTTTTAAGATTTTATTTATTTGACAGACAGATCACAAGTAGGCAGAGAGGGAGGCAGAGAGAGAGAGGAGGAAGCAGGCTCCCTGCTGAGCGGAGAGCTGGATGCGGGGCTCTATCCCAGGGCCCTGAGATCATGACCTGAGCCAAAGGCAGAGGCTTAAGCCACTGAGCCACCCAGGCGCCCCCAAGGCAATCTTGAAAACGTAGTTTGCAAAGTCATAGCTTAAGTGTCAGAGTCGGAGTAACAGAAGGTGAAAGTCTCTTGATGTTTTCAAAAAGGGAGCTACTGATTCCTACAATCACATGATCCATCTCAGGACAATAGTCGTAAAATCCATTTCAAAAGAGGAGGACTCATTACAGAAGAGGATATGGCTTTGCTCTAAAAATCTTGTGCTTTTCAGTTTTGTCAGAATTTCTACCCAGTATATTTTTGCCACTCTTGAGTACCATTAAATCTTCTGAGTCATAAGGCCCAAGTAGCAGGACATCTTGTACAGGGCCCTGTACCTGCTGTAGAATCTTCCCTTTCTCTGAGCGTCACTGAAATGTGGCAGCCTGTGGGTTACTCAGGCCATGGACTGGAACTGGACATTCTAATATGTTACATGATTATAAAATCAAATGAGTATTGTAGATCCTGGTTGACCCATTTATAGCAATAATCAGTGCAAGGTGCAACAACTGGTCTTTTATTTGATTTCCAGGCATGCTTCAGACCAGTAGACCCCTAGAAACTTCATAGTGACATTCTCTGAGTTTTCATGGGCTTGTTTTCCATCTTGTGGCATGTTTGCATTTTACTTGCTATTTTTGCTTATCTGTTCCAATCAGCATGATATCATCAATGTAATGGACCATATTTTCAGTGAGATGCCAATATGATTAAGATCTCTGAAGACTAAATTAGAGAGCATGAGAAGTGGGAAAGCCTTGAGATGAGACAATACAAGTGTATTTAAAAAAAATTTTTTAACTGAAGTATAGTTGACACATAGTGTTAACATTATTTTCAGGTGTAAAACACAGTGATTCAATAAGTCTATACCTTATGTTATGCTCCCCACAAGTGTGGCTAGCATTGTTAGCATGCAACACTGTTATAATACCATTGACTATATTCCCGGTGGTATGCCTTTAATCCCTGTGACTTAATTCATTCCATTACTGCAAGCCTATACCTCCCACTCCCCTTCATCCATTTTGCTCATGTCCCCATTCCTACCCCTCTGGCAACCATCAGTTTTTTCTCTGTACTTGTGGGTCTGTTACAATATTATATTATTTGCCCATTTTGGGTGAGAATGAACTGTGTCTAATCTTACTCTAAAATTGGTAGAGGAAAAAGAATTGTCAAGTCAATAGCTGTGTACCAGGTGCTAGATTCATGTAAGAAATTTCTTTTTTTTTTAATTTTCAAATTTTTAATAAACATATAATGTATTTTTATCCCCAGGGGTACAGGTCTGTGAATCGCCAGGTTTACACACTTCACAGCACTCACCATAGCACACACCCTCCCCAGTGTCCATTACCCCACCCCCTCTGCCGACCCCCCTCCCCCCAGCAACCCTCAGTTTGTTTTGTGAGATTAAGAGTCACGGTTTGTCTCCCTCCTGATCCCATCTTGTTTCTTTTCTTCTTTTCCTACCCCCCAAACCCCCCATGTTGCATCTCCACTTCCTCCTATCAGGGAGATCATATGACAGTTGTCTTTCTCCGATTGACTTATTTCACTAAGCACGATACCCTCTAGTTCCATCCACGTCATTGCGAATGGCAAGATTTCATTTCTTTTGATGGCTGCATAGTACTCCGTTGTATATATATACCACATCTTCTTTATCCATTCATTTGTTGATGGGCATCTAGGTTCTTTCCAAGTTTGGCTATTGTGGACATTGCTGCTATAAACATTCGGGTGCACGTGCCCCTTTGGATCACTACGTTTGTATCTTTAGGGTAAATACCCAGTAGTGCAATTGCTGGGTCATAGGGTAGTTCTATTTTCAACTTTTTGAGGAACCTCCATGCTGTTTTCCAGAGCGGTTGCACCAGCTTGCATTCCCACCAACAGTGTAGGAGGGTTCCCCTTT
>PISX010032534.1:0-16104 GCA_004024625.1 Mellivora capensis
CCCCAATTTCCCTCAACTCCCTTCTCCTCTCCATCTCCCCATGTCCTCCATGGATTTTTAAAAATTATTCTTTAATTTCCTGGTTGGCCCATTCATTCTTTAGTAGGATGCTCTTTAGCCTCCATATATTGGAGTTCTTTCCAACTTTCCTCTTGTGACTGAGTTCTAGTTTCAGAGCATTGTGGTCTGAAATATGCAGGGAATGATCCCAGTCTTTTGGTACCAGTTGAGACCTGATTTGTGACCCAGAATATGATCTATTCTGGAGAATGTTCCAAGTGCACTAGAGAAGAACATGTATTACGTTTCCTTGGGACAGAATGCTCTGAATATATCTGTGATGTCCATCTGGTCCAGTGTGTCATTTAAAGCCTTTACTTCCTTGTTGATCTTTTGTGTATATGACCTGTACATTTCAGTGAGGGGGATGTTAAAGTCCCCTACTATTATTGGATTTTTGTTGATGTGTTTCTTTGATTTTGTTCTTAATTGGTTTATATAATTGGCTGCTTCCATGTTAGGGGAATAGATATTTTAAATTATTTGATCTTCTTGTTGCACAGACCATTTAAGTATGATATATGTCCTTCCTCATCTGTTATTATAATCTTTGGCTTAAAATCTAATTGATCTGATATAAGGATTGCCACCCCAGCTTTCTTTTGATGTCCATTAGCATGGTAAATTGTTTTCCACCCCCCTCACTTTAAATCTGGAGGTGTCTTTGGGTCTAATGTGAGTTTCTTGTAGACAGCATATCAATGGGTCTTGTTGTTGTTGTTTATTTAATCCATTCTGATACCCTGTGTCTTTTGATTGGGGCATTTAGCCCATTTACATTCAGGGTAACTTTTGAAAGATATGAATTTAGTGCCATTGTATTGCCTATAAGGTGACTGTTACTGTATATTGTCTCTGTTCCTTTCTGGTCTGTTACTTTTAGGCTCTCTCTTTGCTTAGAGGACCCTTTCAATATTTCCTGTAGGGCTGGTTTGGTGTTTGCAAATTCTAATACTAATGTCCATATTGATTAGGTCCCTAGTCATTGGTACTGCCCCTTGTTCTTTTTTTTTTTTTTTTTGTAATGAGTTTTCCACCTTGTCATTTCATCCAGATAAGAATAAGTGAAGGAGAGAACAAAATACTAAAAGGGTGTCAATGACCCCAGAAAAATATATTCTAACAAAATTAGAAGAGACCCAAAAACCAGGGGGAAAAGAAAGAGGGAAAAATTAAAAATTAAAAAATATATGTTTGACTGGTTAATAGAACAGAGCCACCCACTTGATTTTGGGTGTATTCTGGTCTCTTAGAAGAAGGTGCCTCCCAAAATTTTGAATAAAGAAAAACTTATATACACACACAAAAATAAGGATAAACATGAAGAAGGGATGGAATATTACTGTAAAGATGAAAATTTAAAAAAGATTCTAAAAAAGGAATTCATAAGATAAGTTGGTTGGAAAATGAAAAAAAAAAAAAAAAAAAAAAAGGGAAGAGAGAATGTCTTCAGGCTGGAGACCAGAACATAGCCATGCACTAGATTTAGGGTATGTTTAGTTCTATTAGAAGAAATTGTATCCCAAAATTTTCTTTCTTTTTCTTTTTTTAAAAGATTTTATTTATTTATTTGACAGACAGAGATCACAAGTAGGCAGAGAGGCAGGCAGAGAGAGAGGAGGAAGCAGGCTTCCTGCTGAGCAGAAAGCCCGACGTGGGGCTCAATCCCAGGACCCTGAGATCACGACCTGAGCTGAAGGCAGAGGCTTTAACCCACTGAGCCACCCAGGCGCTCCTGTATCCCAAAATTTTAAAGAAAACAACCTGTATGTATACAAGAAATAAGGTTAAATACAATGAAGGGATAAAATATGAGTATAACAGTGAAAATTTAAAAAGATTTTTAAAAAATGTATTGGTAAGATAAAATAGTTTAAGAAAAGTTAAAATAGCAAAGAGGAAAAGTTAAAAAAATAGAATAAGAGAAAAATAAAATTAAAAAAAAATTAACATTGAAAGACTAAAGGATCTTGGGGAAAAAGCCCTTGAATTCTATGTGTTGCTCTCCCCTAGCTCTGGAGTTACCCAGTTCTTGTTGATCGGTGAACTTGGTCTTGGCTGGATGTTCTTGCTGATCTACTGGGAGAGGGGCCTATTGCAGAGGCACATGTCTTTGCCCAAGGTGGAATTACACCACCCTTGTTAGGGGCCAGGCTAAGTAATCTGCTTGGGTTTGCTCTTGGTAGCTTTTGTTCCCTGAACACTTTCTGCACAGCTTTGAAGGACAGAATGAGGATGGTGACCTCCAAATCTCCAGCCCATAGGAACCGAGAGCTCAGAACCCCATTCCACAGTGCACTTCAGAGAAAAACAGTCAATCCCTCTCCTCTTCTTGGTCTCAGTATGGACTCCTTGCTCACCTGGCTTGTGACCGAGTGTTTCTATCTCTGGTGCATGGCCCGTTTGGAGTCTCCAAACCCAGAAGATTCCTGCCACGTTCTTCCAGGCTGCTCATTCCAGAGGAGGAAGGAGGCGGTCACTCAGGATCTGCCACTTGTGGGGTTCCTGCTTAAAGAGCAGTGGTCTGACTGTGTCTCAGATCACAGCTTAAGGTAACCACAAGCTGAGAGTGCACTCCTCAGCTCTGTCTCTGTAGCCAGCTTCCCTGCTCTGATACCTGGGAGCTCTGCCACACTCAGACACCTCCAATCTTTCTGTGACTCTGCGGGTCCTGAGATCACACTGTCCTCACAGGAGCTCCACCCCTGCTTAGCCTCTGGAGCAACATTCCTCAGTAGAGCCAGCTTCTAAAAAGTTCTGACTTTGTCCTCTGCTGTTCTCTCACTTGCCAGGAGCTGGCCCCTGCCCCTGCAGTCTATCTTCCCGTTGCTTCAGATTCACTTCTCCACATGTCCTACCTTCTGGAAAGTGGTCGATTTTCTGTTTCTAGAATTGCTGCTCTTCTCTTTGATCTCCTGTTTAGTTTGTAGGTCTTCAGAATGGTTTGATAACTACATGAACTAGGACCTGATGATATTTCAGTCTTCTACTCCTCTGCCATCTTGCTTCCTCACAGTTACTTGACAAACTATGTGCATGTGTACATTTTTTAAAATTTTAATTTAAAATTTAAAAATTTTTAAAATTTCTTTTCAGTGTTCCAGAATTCATTTTTTATAGACCACACCCAGTGCTCCATGCAATACGTGCCCTCCATAATACCCACCACCAGGCTCACCCAAACCCCCACTCCTCTCCCCTCCCAAACCCTCAGTTTGTTTCTCAGAGTTCATAGTCTCTCATGGTTCATCTCCCCCTTCAATTTCCCCCAACTCCCTTCTCCTCTCCAGCTCCCCATGTTCTCTGTGTTATTTCCTATGCTCCACAAATAAGCAAAACCATATGATAATTGATTCTCTCTGCTTGACTTATTTCACTCAGCATAATCTCTTCCAGTTCCATCCATGTTGATACAAAAGTTGGGTATTCATTCTTTCTGAGGGAGGCATAATACTCCATAGTATATATGGACCACATCTTCTTTATCCATTTGTCTGTTGAAGGGCATCTTGGTTCTTTCCACAGTTTGGCGACTGTGGCCTTTGCTGCTATGAACATTGGGATACAGATGGCCCTTCTTTTCACTACATATGTATCTTTGGGGTAAATACCAATAGTGCAATTGCAGGGTCATAGGGTAGCCTTTTTTTAATTTCTAAAGGAGTCTCCACACTGTTTTCCAAAGTGGCTGCACCAACTTGCATTCCCACCAACAGAGTAAGAGGGTTCCCCTTTCTCCACATCCTCTCCAACACATGTTGTTTAATGTCTTGTTAATTTTGGCCATTCTAAATCGTGTAAGGTGGTATCTCAATGTGGTTTTGATTTGAATCTCCCTGATGGCTAGTGATGAACATTTTTTCATGTGTCTGTTAGCCATTTGTATGTCTTTTTTGGAGAAGTGTCTGTTCATGTCTTCTGCCCATTTTTTGACATGATTATCTGTTTTGTGTGTGTTGAGTTTGAGGAGTTCTTTATAGATCCTGGATATCAGTCCTTTGTCTGTAGTGTCATTTGCGAATATCTCCTCCCATTCTGTGGGTTGCCTTTTTGTTTTGTTTGACTCTTTCCTTTGTTGTGCAGAAGCTTTTGATCTTGAAGTCCCAAAGTTCATTTTTGCTTTTGTTTCCTTTGCCTTTAGAGACATATCTTTTTTTTTTTAAAGATTTTATTTATTTATTTGACAGAGAGAGATCACAAGTAAGCAGAGAGGCAGGCAGAGAGAGAGAGAAGGAAGCAGGCTCCCTGCCGAGCAGAGATCCTGATGTGGGACTCGATCCCAGGACCCTAAGATCATGACCTGAGTCGAAGGCAGAGGCTTAACCTACTGAAACACCCAGGTGCCCTAGAGACATATCTTGAAAGAAGTTGCCATGGCAGATGTCGAAGAGATTGCTGTCTATGTTCTCCTCTGGGATTCTGATGGATTCCTGCCTCACATTTAGGTCTTTTATCCATTTCGAGTATATCTTTGTGAATGGTGTAAGAGAATGGTCGAGTTTCATTCTTCTACACGTAGCTGTCCAATTTTCCCAGCAACATTTATCGAAGAGACTGTCTTTTTTCGACTGTATATTTTTTCCTGCTTTGTCGAAGATTGTTTGACCACAGAGTTGAGAGTCCATGTGTGAACTCTCTATTCTGTTCCACAGGTCTTTATACCTGTTTTTGTGCCAGTACCATGCTGTCTTGGTGATCACAGCTTTGTAGTAAACTTGAAATCAGGCAATGTGATGCCCCCAATTTTGTTTTTCTTTTTCTACATTTCCTTAGTAATTCGGGGTCTCTTCTGATTCCATGCAAATTTTAGGATTATTTGCTCCAGCTCGTTGAAAAATGCCAGTGGAATTTTGATTGGAATGGCATTGAAAGTAAAGATTGCTCTAGGCAGTATAGACATTTTAACAATGTTTATTCTTCCAATCCATAGCATGGAATGGTCTTCAATCTTTTTTTGTCTTCTTCAATTTCTTTCATGAGTGTTCTGTAGTTCCTTGAGTACAGATCCTTTACCTCTTTGGTTAGGTTTATTCCCAGGTATCTTATGGTTCTTGGTGCTTCCATAGATGGAATTGATTCTCTAACTTCCTTTTCTGTATTTTTGTTGTTAGTGTATAAGAAAGCAATGGATTTCTGTACATTGATTTTGCATCCTGCCTCACTACTGAATTGCTGTATGTGTTCTAGTAGTTTGGGGTGGAGTCTTTTGGGTTTTCCATATAAAGTATCATGTCATCTACAAAGAGAGAGAGTTTGACTTCTTCATTGCCAATTTGAATATTTTTATTTCTCACTGTAGTCTGATTGCTGTTGCTAGGACTTCTAATACTATGTTGAACAAGAGTGGTGAGAGTGGGCATCTTTGTCATGTTCCTGATCTCAAAGGGAAGGCTGTCAGCTTTTCCCCACTGAAGATGATATTTGCTGTGGGTTTCTCATAGGTAGATTTTATGAAGTTGAGAAGTGTTTCCTCTATCCCTATACTTTGAAGTGTTATAATCAGGAATGGATGCTATATCTTGTCAAATGCTTTCTCTGCATCAATTGAGAGGACCATGTGGTTCCTCTCTCTTCTCTTATTGATTTGTTCTATCATATTCATTGATTTGCGAATGTTGAACCACCCTTGCAACCCACCTGGGATAAACCCACCTGGTCATGGTGGATAATCTTTTTAATGAACTGTTGGATCCTAATAGCTAGGATCTTGTTGAGAATCTTAGCATCCATATTCATCAGTGATATTGGTCTGAAATTCTCCTTTTTGGTGGGGTTTTTGCCTGGTTTGGGGACCAGGGTAATGCTGGTTTCACAAAAAGGGTCTGGAAGTTTGCCTTCTGCTTCAATTTTTGAATATTTCTTCTTTGAAAGTTTGGTAGAATTCCCCAGGGAATCGTCAGGTCCTGGGCTCTTGTTTTTTGGGAGATTTAGATCACTGCTTCAATCTCGTCACTAGATATTGGTGTATTCAGGTTGTCCGTTTCTTCCTGATTCAGTTTTGGAAGTTTACAGGTTTCCAGGAATACATCCATTTCATTTAGCTTGCTTAACTTATTGGCATATAACTGTTGATAACAATTTCTGATTATTGTTTCTATTTCCTTGGTGTTACTTGTGATCTCTCCCTTTTCATTCATAATTTTATTAATGTGGGTCCTCTTTTCTTTTGGACTAGTTTGGCCAATGATTTATTGATAATATTGATTCTCTCAATAAACCAGCTTCTAGTTTTATTGATGTGTTCTATTGTATCTCTAATTTCTATCTCATTGATCTCTACTTTAATCTTTATTATTTCCCTTCTTCTGTGTGGTGTTGGCTACATTTGTTGTTGACTCTCCAGTTCTTTAAGTTGTAACGACAGCTGGTGTATTCTGGATTTTTCAATTTTTTTGAGGGAGACTATGATGGCTATGATTTTACCCCTTAGGACTGCCTTTGCTGTATCCCATAGGTTTTGGACCAAAGTGTCTTTATTCTCATTGGTTTCCATGAATTGTTTAAGTTCTTCTTTGATTTCCTGGTTGATCTAAACATTCTTAAGCAAGGTAGTCTTTAGCTTCCAGGTGTTTGAATTCCTTCCAAACTTTTTCTTGTGGTTGAGTTCCAGTTTCAAGGCATTGTGGTCTGAGAATATGCAGGGAATAATCTCAGTCTTTTGGTATTTGCTGAGTCGTGATTTGTGACCCAGTACGTGGTCTATTATGGAAAAAGTTCCATGTGCACTTAAGAAGAATGTATATTCTGTTGTTTTAGGGTGTAATGTTCTGTATATATCAATGAGATCCATCTGGTCCAACTTGTCATTCAATGCTCTTGTTTCTTTTTTGATCTGCTGCTTGGATGATCTGTCTATTACTGTGAATGGCATGTTAAAATCCCCTACTATTAATGTATTCATATCAATATGACTTTTTATCTTGATTAACATTTGGCTGCTCCTGTATGGGGGCATAAATATTTACAATTGTTAAATCTTCTTGGTGGATAGACCCTTTATGAATGATGTAGTGTCCTTCTGTATCTCTGACTACAGTCTTTAGTTTAACATCTAATTTATCTGATATGAGAATCACCACCCCAGCCTTCTTTTGAGGCCCATTGGCATGAAAGATGCTTCTCCACCTCTTCACTTTCAGTCTGGATGTATCCTTAGGTTCAAAATGGGTCTCTTGTAGTCAACATATGGATGCTTCCTTTTGTTCTATCCAATCTGCAACACTGCCATTTTATGGGAGTGTTTAGGCTGTTCATGTTGAGAGTGATTATTGAGAGATACATTTTTATTGACATCATGTTGCCTGTGAAGTCTTTGTTTCTATAGATTGTCTCTGTAAATTTCTGTTCTATGACACTTTTGGGTTCTTTGTTCTTTTATAGAACCGCCTTTAATATTTCTTTTAGTGCCGGCTTGGTGGTCACATATTCTTTTAAACCTTACCAGTCTTGGAGGCTTTTTATCTCTCCATCCATTTTGAATGTCAGCCTTGCTGGATAAAATATTCTTGGCTGTATGTTCTTCTCATTTAGTGCCCTGAATACATCTTGCCAACCCTTTCTGGTTTTCCAGGTTTCTGTGGATAGGTCTGACATTATTCTGATGGGCCTTCCTCTGTATGTAAGGAATCTCTTCCTCCAGCTGCTTTCAAGAGCTCCTGTCTAAAATTATAATTCATGAGTTTCACAATCAGGTGTCTTGAGGTCTTTCTAGATTCTATGATCTTGGGGGCACACCTCTCTGCCTCTAGGATATGAATGGGGGTTCCATTCCCCAGACCGGGAAAATTTTCATGGAGAATTTGGTCAATTCTATCCTCTAGTCTTCTCTCTTTCTCCTCCCCCTCAGGGATTCCAATAATTCTGATGTTGGAACTTTTCATGGCATCATTTATTTCCTTAATTCTGTTTTCATGGCTTTTAAGCTGTTTGTTTCAGGCATCCTCTTGATCCTTTCTGTCTATCAGTTTGTCCTCTAGATCACTAATTCTATCTTCTGTCTCAGTTACCCTAGCTGTTAGAGAATTTAGATTAGATTGGAACTCATTGATAATATTTTTAACTTCTTCCTAGATGGCTTTCACTTCTGCCCTAATTGATTCCATGTTGTCATTAATGGCATTCTTCAACCTAGCCATTGTCTGGATAATTGTTAGCCTGAATTCCCTTTCCAACATACTGTTTATGTCCATATCCAATAGCTCTGATGGAGAGGGCACAGTTTCTAATTTTTTTCTCTGTTGGGCATTCCTCCTCCTAGTCATTTTGGTGAGAGATGGCTGAGGGGATGTGTAGCTGAATGTATCAACCATGATCCAGGCAAGTTGTACCCTAGAATGCTTCTGAGCAATTGGGAGTACTTGTCTACTGGTGTCTTCTGCCCATGTAGAGATCCAGAAGTTTTTAATCCTACATCTCAGGCTGATTTCATGGGTATTCAGAGTGTTCTGGTAGATCAGCTCACTTTAGGGGACTGGTTGAAACAGTGTCTTCTACTTCTCTGCCATCTTGCCCCCTCTCTTGCATGTGTACATTTTTCATCAAAGTCAGTTTGGAAATCACACCTGGTCCCCTCTGTAGTTGCCTGCCTGATGTTTGGTTTGCATTGCTTCCCTGTGAGTTGGCATGTACTATGTGTGGAACTCTCATCACAGTGAGTGCTGCTGACAGCCACCCCCTGTCCTCTTGCCTACTGCATCTCATTTCTAAAGCCAGTTCCTTCCTTGTTGAATTAAACATAACTTATCCTGTCTTATTTTGATACTGAAAATGGTTTTGAACATTTCCCTGAATCTGGAGCTGCATGGCTCTTGACAGGAGCTATTAGGAATGTTGACAGCATATGGGGGAGGAGGGCCATGGAAGGCACACAGCAGGGCAGGGATGTAGGGGAACTGGTCCTTGGTTGGGCATTTTGGGTTATTGCTGGATGTCCAGCAATCTGGCCCCAAGTCCACCCAAGTGGAGGTGTGGTGCTTTTTGTCCTGACTAGCTTGATGCCTTATTGAGCCTCTTTAGTGCCTGTGGATAGGAGAGAGCCTGACTCATCCATGCATCTGAAGCTCTTGGGTAGACTTTTAGAACCTAGGCTATAGCTGTTGTATAGATACCACCATCCCTCAAGGCTTGATCCCAATTCCATCTCTTCCAGGCAAGCACAAGTCCTCTTGCTCTGTTGAGGAGAGATCCTTCCTTCTTTGTGTTCCCACATCTTTATATCTTGACTTTTCTGAGTATGTGTCCTTTTCAAACTTATATGGTCTTCAGGAGTCCCTACTATACCCTCCAAAATCAGTAGCTTAAAACAGCTGTGACTCTTGATTATGAGTCTAGGGCTCAACTAGGCAGTTCTGCAGATCAGGGCTAAGCTGAGCTAATCTCCAGTGGGCTGCTCAGGTGTCTGTGGTCAGTTGTGGGTCAGCTGGGGACTGAGTGGCTTTACCTCACATGTCTAGAATATGGCTAGCTTCAGCTGGAGTGACTGGGATAGCTGTGCCACATGGTCACTTGTCTTCCAGCAGGCTAGCTGGGGTTTGTTCACATGGCAGCACTGGGTCCAAGACACAGGAAACTCACAATGTCCCTTAAGGCCTAGGCTCAGAACTAACATGTCTGTCACATTTCCTTGCCCTATGGTAGTTGCCAATCAGCCCAGCTTCAAGAGGGGGGAAATAGGCCATCTTTTGATGGAAGTAGCTACAAAATGAGATTGTGAAGGCATAGGGGAAGGGAGTGGTGAAGGATTGTGACCATTTTTGCAATCTACTACAGCAGGGTATAGTAAATGAATAATGTTTTTGGACACTTTTAACAGTGCCTGACATAAGTCCTTTATGTGTTTAACTTCACTGTGTTTCAGTGACCTCATCTTTAACATGGGGATAATAGTAGTACTTACTTCATAGCCACAGGGATTAAGTGATTTATGAAACATGCCCAGGATTATGTGCCTGGAAAGTGCTGGACCTCTGGGACCCAATACAGCACAATGATTGTCTAATTCTTTTCTGTCTTTCACATGGAACTTGACCAGGGCCTGGCATAGAGCAGGCTCTTCTAAAATATGTAGCTCATGGGGCGCCTGGGTGGCTCAGTGGGTTAAAGCCTCTGCTTTTGGCTCAGATTGTGATCCCAGGGTCCTGAGATTGAGCCCCACATCAGGCTCTCTGCTCAGCAGGGAGCCTGCTTCCCTCTCTCTCTCTGCCTGCCTCTCTTGCCTACTTGTAATCTCTGTCTGTCAAATAAATAAATAAAATCTTAAAAAAATATGTAGCTCATTCAATAAATATATGCAGAAGTGCACTCCTAAACAGAGTACCTGAGAATTTGCAGAATGTCAATCCATTCCACATTTTTTTTTGTTATTTAATTAGCAACAACAACAAACAATTTATCATTGATAGATTCTGGCAGAGACGAATTGTCTCAGAGAGGCGAAGAGGAGGGAAGCACTTCCTCACTTGAGGAGGAAGAGATGGGGCCTTTACATCCCATATCAGCCCAATGTTTTGTTCACTTTGAAGAATAAAACCTTCATGTGTGACCACAGTTCAAACTGATGTCTCCTTTCAAAGTTTCACACAGCTTATTACCTCAAATGCCATCGGACACTAACATTCCAAAACAGAAGCAATATCAGGTTAACCTGTAATGTGACACTTCATGTGCCACATTCTAGTCTATTAAGTTATATACAATGTATTTTCATATATGCTTATTCACTTACCGATTTGTAAGTTGGATTTTAATTTATCAATTCACCATGCATTGATCCAAATATTCATGCAATCTGCTCGTAAATTCATGCACTCACAAATTTACCATTCCTTCCACCAAACCAAGCTCCATCCATCCCTGCCTTTGTTACTTGAGCTATGCCTTGATTTGTCTGCCCATCTATGCTCCAAGTCATCATCCAAGTCATCAATTTATCCATCTTGCATTCATCAATCATTTAATCCAGGTATCTTTCCTTTCAAACGCCTATCCAAACTTTCCTACTTCAATCTCTTCCTCAATTACTCTATCTATTCCTCCATTCAACTACCCATTTATTTAGTAGCAGTCTTTAATCATTATATCCATCCATCCATCCATTTATCCTTATACTATCTACCCATTCAAACATCTGTATCTGTTCTCTCCTATATTTCTATGTAATTTTTTAGTAACATATCTGTCCACATATATCTCTAGTCCTCTTTTTCTCAATCTAATCCTTCCTTCCTCTCTCCTTATTCATAACTACAGTCAAACTTCCATATATTTATCAGTCTATCTACCTTTCTATCATCTATTCTTTTTTCCTTTCATTTTCGATCCTCCATTCCCTTTTCACCTATTTATCTATCCATTCACCCATCCACCCATCTCTCTGTTCATATCTCCTTTTATCCCCACATTAATCCTTCTCTCCATTCATATACACTTCACCCATCTATCCTTCCTTCCACCTGACCTCCTTCCTTCCTTCCATTCATCCATCCCTTCCTCGATACTTATGGTACCCTAATGAGAAAGACTATATGCTGTTTGAATGAAGATTCTTATAAAAACTTCTAATGCAGGCATTAGTCTGGGGATTTGGGAATAGGATAAAAAGAGGAGACAACATATTTGGTTGAACTCTGTGTGTACATATGTGTGGATGTGAAGTTCAGGGTGTGTGTGTGCTATGTGTGCTATGTCCAGCATCATGAAAAAATATTAGATATATGGGGCACCCGGCTGGATCAGTCAGTAGAGACTGTGACTGTTGATCTTGGGGTTGTAAGTTCATGGACCTCTTTTGGGTGTAGAGATTACTTAAAAATAATATCTTAAAAAAATCTTGGATATGGATATTTATTTCCCTATTAACTAGGTAATTATAGCCAAGTATGATAAGCATTTTTTTAATATATTACTCAAATTAAACTTTAATCCCCATGAATACAAAGAGTATATCTATCTTGCCACAACTGTGTCCCAGTAGTTTTCAGAGTGTCTGGCCTGTACTGGATAGTTAATGAAAACTTATTGAGTAAAGAATGTGGAATCTGTGAACATTTTCAGCCCCCATCCTTGGTAAAGTATTAGGAATGATTTAGCAAGATCTAGATTTAGTATGGGATGGAGGAAGATTCCTGGTCAAGAGGAAAGAAAGTGGCCCTAGCTCTCCTCCACAGAGCATACAAATTCTGTTGTGAGGGAGTGACTCAGGGCTGCTCTATCACTTTCATTGTTATATTTAACAACTATGCGGTATAAAGACAAATACATATTATACATTTTCTTAAACTTAAAAATTCACTTTTTTCTTCTGATTTAAAAACATTTTGTGCACCATTCAACAGTATTGTGGGCCCTGGACAATGTGCTCACTGTGCCTAATGGATATATGGGCTCTGGGGTAGCATGGAAATTGCAGTTTGGGCTGTAGCAGGAGGCCAGGATTTTCAGAAGCATTTGCCAATAATAACCCATCTATTTATTCCTTCTTCTTTTTAAAACATCTTATTTATTTATTTGAGAGAGAGAGAGAGAGAGAGAGAGAGAGAGAGAGAGAGAAGAGTGGGAGTAGGGAAGAAACAGAGGGAGAGGGACAAGCAAACTCCAAGCAGGCATTGAGCTGGACATTGGGCTTGATTCCATGACCCTGAGATCATGACTTGAGCTGAAATCAAGAGTCAGATGCTCAACTGAGCCACCCAGGCACACCCCCACCTCTTTATTTCTTCTACTGAAAAATTCAAGCCATTTTATATGCCCTCCCTTGTCCACAGAAAACATCCTGCTTTTGTGAAGTCTTGGACAGATAGTCCAAATAATAAACATTAGTCATTGTTGAGGATGATGATGAAAGTAATGATAATGACTTATTTATTGTGTATCAGGCACTGTATGAAGTGCATTTTTCAAAACTTTCATATATTATTGGAATGTGCCAGGGAAACATTGGAACTTCTACATGCTTAAAAGTGTGCCTTTAGTTTCTGAGAAGACTTGGCTCCTCTGGCTGCTCACCAAGTACCTGCTTTCAGTCACAGCACCTTCATATCTCTGCAGGGAGCCTTTCCTCACTCATTGAGAGCAGTTAGTGTGGACATATGACCCAAACATGGATAATTACATTAGTTATTTGGGGACTTTGAATCTTGAGTGAATAATGCTAGAATGCAAAACATCAGTTGGAGGCCTGTTGTTGGAGTGAATGAGCTCTGACAACTTCCTAAACTATTACCTGACACCTACACAAGCCCTTCCCTATCTATACAACACACTGCATGGCTCCCATTCTAATTAAGCCTGGTTCTAGCTCAGCTGATTCTTTCTTTAATTCAAAAGAAAAAGAACTTAAAGAAGGACATTGGGTTGCTCAGAGTCAGTTTTCTTTGTTTGCCATCAACAAACCTTTTAATTCTCCTAAAGGAAACATAGTTGTAGTGATTGGAATTATTGAAAAGCAAATCCTGGGCCCAAAATGGAGTCACCTAGGCCAAGTTACCAAACTGAGGCTTAATACCTAATGTAAATGCAGTTTCAACCTCCTCTCCCCCTGGAATGCAGTCTTAGCTAGTCAGTTAGGAATTTTCAGTTTGGCACCAATAAGGTAATCATGAGCCTTCTCCACCTCCCAAAGGAAAATGAGGCAATCCACCTAGTAAGATTCTTGTTCCCAAAAGAAGGTGACTACACCAGAAATACTCTTTTATCTGTGTATGACTTCCTTGTCCTGTCTTTAAAAACCTTTCCCTTTCTGTAGCCCTTTGGCACTCCCTTCTACTTACTACATGGGATTCTGCCTGATTGGTGAATAGATTAATAAAGCCACTTGGATCTTTAAAATTTACTTGGTTGAGGGACGCCTGGGTGGCTCAGTTGGTTGGACGACTGCCCTCGGCTCAGGTCATGATCCCAGAGACCCGGGATCGAGTCCCGCATCAGGCTCCCAGCTCCACAGGGAGTCTGCTTCTCCCTCTGACCTTCTCCTTGCTCATCACTGCCTCTCTCTCAAATAAATAAATAAAATCTTTTTAAAAAAAAATAAAATTTACTTGGTTGAATTTTTGTTATTTAACAGAATAAGAGTGTATTTTTTTCTTTAACAATGAAAGCTGAAACTCTGCAGGGCCCAAGCCCAAGATCCTATTTAGTTAGAGAGGAGTTCACGGCAAACCTCCTGAGCTAATGCCCCAGAACAGGAAGATAGGTTTGGAGCTTAGTTTATTTCCATACAAATGGGATTTTAAGTCCTTATCAGGGTAACAGAAACAAAAAAGAATGTCATACAGACACATTTAGGGTAGCCTGGTTAATTCCTTTTTCTTTTGGAACAACTACATTATCAAGATTATGCTTCACTGCCTGTTAGACTTGCTTCTGCTGGGAAGCAGATGAATTGATTTTGAACTTCTTCTATGATACGCTTAGTGCTTTGTCAGTAAAATTACTGTAATATCTTATGCCATCTGTCATATTCCCTTCTTGCAGCAGGAGCCCTCTCCAACCACAAAGTTCTCAAGCTGAATTTCAATCTTCAGAGTGGTTAGTATTCGAGCCCATATTCTGTGGTGCTCTGCTGGCCGGCTGGGGATGGGGCAGCCAAGTGACTGGTGGCCTGTTTTTTGATTTTCATGCAAGAAGAAGCATCCTCACCCTGGATTATCTGGGCTAGAGGTATTAATGAGCTGAGGCAGTTTTGCAAATATCCCTATTCCTGGAGGCCTGGAGACTTTGTGGCAGCTGGGCTAGGAGGAGAGTGAGTTGGGTGGGGTGAGTGAGGCATTCACCTGGGATGCAAAATTTAAAGGGGCATCAAAAACTCAGCAAAGGGACCCTGGGTGCCTTGTGCCTCAGCTCAGGTCATGATCCCAGGATCCTGGGATTGAGCCACCCATGGAGCCCTCTGCTCAGCAGGGAGTCTGCTTCTCCCTCTCCCACTTTCCCTGCTTGTATCCTCTCTTGCTGTCTCTCTGTCAAATAAATAAATAAAATATTTTAAAAAAAGCTCGGCAAAGACATAATATTTTAATGTGATATTTAAAACATTAAAATTAATGAAAAAAAATCCATGATGAAGAAAATATCAAACATTTCCATGAAGTCAAGATCAGTAACAGCACTGTGCTGTCATCCTGGGGCCTGAGGCAACAGGGGAAATCAGTGGGGCTGTTCCTCTGCTCTCTGACACCACCTCCCACATTTCTGGGCCATTTCCGCACATGGTCTGGGCTTCCAGTTCTGCTTTGTGAACTTCAACTAGGAACCTGAACCAACACAGCATATCAAAGTTGATCTGAGGCCTGGTGTGGCTGTGGATATCTTATTTTGCCCTCATGTTGAATTGCTAGTTGAACCAGATATAAAATTCTAAGTTCTAAATTTTTTCTCTCACCACTTTGGATAGATGAAAACACTGGAAGTACATTTGAGTCCTGCTGTTAAAACATCTTATTCTTGTTCATATTGGAGTGACCTCCCTTTCACTCTTCAGCTTTTAAAGATAACTCTTTGTCCCTAATGCCCCCAAAATCAATATAATATTTTTGTGTGCAGATTTCCCCCCCATTTATTCTTTGTGAGTTCTTTCAATATATCAACCTGAGGTCCTGAATATTTCTTTTAATTTTGGAATTTTTCATTCATTCTTCTCAAAAAGTTATTTCCTCCTTTCTCTTAACTTTTGTGTCTCCATGTAGGACACATGGATCTGATCCTTCTGATTTTGTGTGCCACATGTCTCCATTTTATATTGTTTTATTCCTCTCCTTTTCCTAAGAGGGTTTCTCTAAGTCAATGTTTCTCAAATCTGGCTGTATATTCAAATCACCTGGGAGTTTTCATAACTCTATACCCTAAACTAATCAAACAAAGCTCTCTGGTGGTGGGTACTTATAAATTTCCTAGAGAACTCCAATATGCAGCCAGTGTTGAGAACCATGTCAGTGCTTCTCAGACTTTAGCATGCATACAGAGCACCTAGGAATCTTGTAAACATGTATATTCAGATTGGGTAGGTCTGGGCGAGGTCTGAGAGTTTTCATTTTTTTTTTTTTTTTTTTTTAA
>PISX010032535.1:0-16100 GCA_004024625.1 Mellivora capensis
CACCAGGCGCCCCACACATGTCTTGAGTAAATTTATATTAGAGACAGATGAGTAGAATTTGCTATTACTCTATAAAAAATTCTTTAGTTGTTCTTAGAGTCTGCATTTTTAGAATCATTGTGCTAATTCCTCATTACAGGGAGAAGATCTGGAGTATAATTGTATCAGAGCCATTATTATCAGAAAGTTGTCTTATTTTCCAATAAAAAGTAGAAGTGTTCTTCCCAGTTTCACTGTGTGAGTATGTTTGCAGGATTTTGTAAGGTGCTAGAAAGCCACTTCTACCTACCTCAAAGGGCTCATATCAGTCTCCCTCTGAAACAATGTGAATAAAATACTCCTTGTATATATATTTTTTTTAAGATTTCATTCATTTATTTGACAGACAGAGTTCACAAGTAGGCAGAGAGGCAGGCAGAGAGGGGGGGGGGAAGCAGGCCCCCCAGTGAGCAGAGAGCCTGATGCGGGGCTCGATCCCAGGACCCTGAGATCATGACCCAAGCCGAAGGCAGAGGTCTAACCCACTGAGCCACCCAGGCGCCCCTTACAATTCAATTTTTAAAAGGCAAACAACCCAATAAAAACATAATTGGCAAAAGATTTGGGCGATCACTTTGCTAAAGAAGATACACAAATGGCCTTTGAAGCATGTGAAAAGATGGTCAACGTCATTACTATTTGGGGAAGCACAAATTAAAATCACAATGAGATATAACTCATAAAATGGCTAAAATTAAAAAGACTGACAATACAAAACACTGATAAGGATGTGGAACAACTAGAACTCTCATACATTGCTGGTGGGTATAAAATAACTTTTTTAAATATTTTATTTATTTGAGAGACAGTGAAAGAGAGAGCATGAATGGGGAGGGGCCGAGGGAGAGGGAGAAGCAAGCTCCCCACTGAGTGCAGAGTCCAACATGGGGCTCAATCCCAGGACTCCAGGATCATGACCTGAGCCACCCAGGTACCCATAAAATAAGTATTTTTTAATAAATTTTTCTTAAAGATTGTATTTATTTATTTGACAGAGACAGCAAGAGAGGGAATACAAGCAGAGGGAGTGGGAGAGGGAGAGGCGGGCTTGCCGTTGAGCAGGGAGCCAGATGCCGGCCTTGATCCCAGGATCCTGGGACCATGACCCTAGCCTAAGACAGGTGCTTTAACAACTGAGCCACCCAGGTGCCCCCAAAATAAGTATTTCTATAAAAACAGAACTTTCTTGTGAGTTAAATGCAATGCAAATATTCTTAACTTTAAAACCAATGCTCTGGAATCCAAACCACTTATTTTAAAGGTAGAACCACAGACCAAGGAATAAAATAAACACTACTTATCCCCAGATAAAGACTGGAAGAATTCCAGATCCCTTTAGTTTGAGATTAGCCATATTAGATAAGATCAACTCTTTCAGAGTTTGGAACTTTTCCTTTTCAATTATCATAGTCACTCAGTACCTGTGAGCAGATATATCTCTTTTGAAGTCCAAAGTCAGGCCAAATAAAGCCTTCAATACACAAAAAGAACTCAAAGTGTTTATGAGTACATGCGTCAGGGACTCAGTAAGCTTTCCCTTTCAGTCCTCATGGTATTAAAGTGCAGTGAGTTGTTTGAAGACACCATTCAGACTCTTAACTATAGAAAATAAACTTAAGGTTACCAGAGGGGAGGTGAGTGAAACAGGTGGGTGAAACAGGTGATGGGGATTAAGGAGGGCACTTGTCATGATGAGCACTGGGTGATGTATGGAACTGTTGAGTCACTATAAAATATTTCTTTTCAAATATTCTGAAATTCATATATTTCCTTGACTCATTTTTCCTTCCCAATTCTCCCCAATATTTCTACTATCAAAGGTTTATATTTGGCACATGCAAATGTATATATTCTTTTTTCTTTTTCTTTTTAAGAGAGAGAGAGAGAAGGGCTCCTGTGTGGCTCAGTCAATTAAGTGTCTGCCTCTGGCTCAGGTCATGATCCCAGAGTGAGCCCTGTGTGTGTGTGTGTTGGGGGGGGGGGTGCCCCCTGCTCAGCAGGGAGTCTGCTTCTCCTCTCCCTCTGCCCCTCTCCACTACCTGTGCTCTTTGCTCTTTCTTTCTCTCTCTCTCTCTCTCTCACGTATTCTCAAATAAATAAAATCTTCAAAAGAAAAAAAAAAAGGAGAGTGCACTGCGCGGGGCTGGGGGGGGGGCGCAGGGGGCAGTGGTAAGGGAGGAACAGAGGGAGAGGGAGAGAGAGAATCTTAAGCAGGCTCCACCCCCAGTGCAGATGCCCAATGCGGACTCAATCTGAGCACCCTCTGAAATCAAGAGTAGGATGCTCAACTGACTGAGCTACCCAGGCACCATGCAAATGTGTAAATTTTCATTCAACCTAGGCACTAGATGTAAAATCAAATGAATGATTAACCTTCCTTCATTTAAAAAAATCTTTTTAATTGTAAGACGGGGCACCTGGGTGGCGCAGTCATTAAGCGTCTGCCTTTAGCTCTGGTCATGATCCCAGGGTCCTGGGATGGAGTCCTGCATTGGGCTCCCTGCTCAGCGGGATGCCTGCTTCTCCCACTCCCCCTGCTTGTGTTCCCTCTCTTCCTGTGTCTATCTCTGTCAAATAAAATCTTTAAAAAGTAATAAGAAATAAAAATAAAATAAAATTATAAGACAGATAAGAAAACGAGGGGAAAAAATCACCTATAACCTTACCATAAAACAATAACTGCTGTTAACCATCTGGTTTATATCCCTTCAATTGTTAACAATCACATATGTAAATCCATATATAATATACATTTGAACCACTTTTTAAGATTTATTTATTTGTCAGAGAGAGAAAGAGAGAGAGCACACAAGCAGAGGAAAAAGCAGGCAGAAGGAGAAGGCTCCATACAGAGCAAGGAGCCCAGTGTGGGACTGAATCCCAGGACCCTGGGATCATGACTTGAGCTGAAGGCAAATGCTTAACCAATTGAGCCACTCAGGCATCCCTGAACCGCTTTTAAATATATACTTTCCAAATTCCATATATCAATAATCCAATAAAATTCTGTCCATATTATAACTCATAAAGCCAATACTTTTAGAAAATAAAAACTGGACAATAATGCCTTTTATTTTTTTTTAAGATTTTATTTATTTATTTGACAGACAGAGATCACAAGTAGGCAGAGAGGCAGGCAGAGAGAGACGGGGAAGCAGGCTCCCCGCCGAGCAGAGAGCCCGATGTGGGGCTCGATCCCAGGACCCTGGGATCATGACCTGAGCGGAGGGCAGAGGCTTTAACCCACTGAGCCACCCAGGCACCCCTGGACAATAATGCCTTTTAAAAGTTCATGCCTTGGGGTCCCTAGGGGGCTCAGTGAGTTAAGCATCTGCCTTTAGTTCAGGTCATGATCTCAGAGCCCTGGGATCAAGCCCTGCATCCAGCTCCCTGCTCAGCAGGGAGTCTGCTTCTCTCTCTCTCCACTCATGCTCTCTCTCTCTCTGTCTCTCTCAAATGAATAAATAAAATCTTCAAAAAAAAAAAAAAGTTCATGCCTTAAGGAAAAACTCCACTATTCTCAAGATTACACTCAAAACAGGAGAAAAATTAGTGCTTATTTTGTAATCTAAAAAAGTGACAAACACTGGGGCACCTGGGTGGCTCAGTACATTAAGCTTCCAACTCTGAATTTCAGCTCAGGTCATGATCTCTGGGTCATGAGATCAAGCCCCATAACAGGTTCTGCACTGGGGGTGCAGCCTGCCTAAGATTCTCTCTCCTTCTCCCTCTGCCCTGCCCCTTAAAAAAAAAAGTGATAAACACCAAGTTAGATGAAAATACATTTACTAGGGCATTGGGTCAATTTTTAAGTTTATGACATATTTATCATTTTTAATATTGTTTGATCACCAAAACCTTTCACCATTTCTATACAATTGTTATGTCCTATACCATGCTATTTTTTTATTACTTTCTTTTCAGCGTAACAGAATTCATTGTTTATGCACCACACCCAGTGCTCCATGCCATATGTGCCCTCCATAATACCCACCACCTGGATCCCCCAACCTCCCACCCCCCGCCCCTTCAAAACCCTCAGATTGTTTTTCAGAGTCTATAGTCTCTCATGGTTCATCTCCCCTTCCAATTTCCCTCAACTCCCTTCTCCTCTCCATCTCCTTATGTCCTCCACGTTATTTGTTATGCTCCACAAATAAGTGAAACCATATGATATTGACTCTCTTTGCTTGACTTATTTCACTCAACCATGCTATTTTTTTTTAACATCTTATTTATTTATTTGACAGAGAGAGAGAGCACAAGCATGGGGAGCAGCAAGCAGAGGGAGAGGGAGAAGCAGACTCCCTGCCAAGCAGGGAGCCCGATATGGGGCTTGATCCCAGGACATGGGGATCAGGACCTGAGCCAAAGGCAGACACTCAACGGAATGAGCCACCCAGGCATCCCTATACCATGCTATTTTTTAAAAAGGATTAGTAGTTCTAACATAAAAACATACTTAGAGAAAGATGGGGTTTTTATTATTAAAAAGAGAAAATAGGGGCGCCTGGGTAGCTCAGTTGGTTAAGTGACCAACTCTTGATTTTGGCTCAGGTCATGATCTCGGGGTCATGAGATCCAGCCCTGTGTTGGGCGCCGTGCTGGGCATAGGGCCTGCTTGGGATTCTCTCTCTCTCTGCCCCTCCCCACCCCTTTAAAAAAAAAATCAAATAAAAAGATACTAGTTGGAAAAAAATCAGTACTCAACCTGAATGGTTAATTTCTCTCTGGTCTATATAAGTTTTACTACAAGATAAAAATGCAAATTCAATGAGAAAGATAAACATTTTCCTAGGATTGAGTACTAGGAGTATGTAGAGATCTTGATGTAAAGGAATGCTGGTTAATTTAATAGAAACTATTTTTGAGTGTAATTTAAGAAAACATAAAAGTTCTATTATCCCTCTTAAAATGCCCCAGCCTTTCACGGTAATTCAACTATTTTTTTGTCACAATACAAAGGTAGAGATTATAGATAGAAGCCAAAGGAATAGACTGGTCTACTGGTAAATACTGCTAGCATCAACTCATAGTTGAATCCCCAGTGCCACAAATAAAGATATGCCATGAAGCTAACAACATATCTATATGACTTACATACCAGATATGCAGATAGCACAGCTGCTGTCTTTCTGGAAAAAATTAAGAGCCTAACATTCTTTTAGAAATACAAACGCATCTCACAAAGTCATCGTCTGCACAGGAAACAACAGAAAAGCTTAATTTGTTCTCAGTATACTTTGAACTGCTTCAGCACTTTCAGAAAGACTCAAGACTCCCAAAGTAGTTCTCCATGTTATATGAAAGAGAAAATTTGGGCAAGAAAAAAAATTAAAAGTTTTGTTTTGTTTTTGCCAGCATACAGAGAAGTTGCTTCACTGAATGCATATAAGGAGCAACTCCACTGTGTGAAAAAAAAATTTTTTTAATATAAATCAGCTTAAAGAAAAGTATTGGGCAAGCATTTTTTTTTTTTAAGATTTCATTTATTCATTCAGAGAGAGACCACAAGCATGAGCCAGGGAAAGGGGCAGAGGGAGAAACAGATACCCTGCTGAGCAGAGAGCCAATGCAGGGCTCCAACCCAGGACCCTGGGATCATGCCCTGAGCAGAAGGCAGATGCTTAACTCACTGAGCCACCCAGGCGCCCCTGGTTAGCACTATTTTATAGTAAGTGTCTGACACTGACATCTCCTTTACCAACATACCACAGTTACACTAAATCTAGTTGCTGTATCTAAGCAAACTTTGAACAAGCATTGATATTCTGGGATCTTTTATAAAACCCTTTGTTCTGAAGAATGTATCTTGTTATAGAATTAAGAGCTGATAAGAGATCAACAAATGCTTTGAAAATTCCTGCATTGTCTTCAGCCATTTTCTCGGTACAATTAAACAATGAATAATAGCGGAATTGTTTATTTATTTATTTTTAATCTGACAGAGAGAAAGAGAGACAGCACACAAGCAGGCAGAGCAGCAGGCAGAGGGAGAGTGAAAAGCAGGCTCCCCACTGAGCAGGGAGCCCAATATGGGGCTCAATCCCAGGACCCTGGGATCATGACCTGAGAAGGCAGACACACAACCAACTGAGCCACCCAGGTGCCCCAACAGTAGAATTATTAAATCTAAAATTCCCATTGATCTTATGTGATTCTGTAGAAAGTTCTAGGTGGTTATTTTTCTTTCTTCGAGAAAGACAGTTTTAAAGAACTATTTAGCATATTTAGCAAGTTAATGGGTCTATAATTCTACCATTACAGAGCCTTTCCATTACTTGTTTGTTTTAGATTGTTTTTTGTTGTTGTTGTTGTTTTGTTTCATTTTGAAGATAAGGTAATACACCTTGAGTCTCTAATTAGAGACCACTATGTGAAGAGTCAATAAGGGTAAATATTTTGACAAGGACAGGAACTTAACAAGTTTGACAAGGAAAAAATCTCCCAGGGCCCTTTTCAACTTTAAGCAATTGGTCAGATGTTATAAAATGGATGGAATTATATGGAATTTCAACCTGAGAAGGTATAAAAACAAACAAAATACAGGTGAAGAAGAAAGTTTGTTTCTGTACCAACAGCACAATTTGCTGCATATTTCCCAGACGGAAGTCCCATGGGTGGGAATACATAATGTCCAAACTTAAGCATTTATTATTAGACTTGTTCACTGAACCTCCCATCTGGCAGATATTAAAATCCACATTTTTTGAAAGAGTAAAGTTACCTTAAATTGAGACAACATCAAATTTTTATTAGTGTAAAAAAGACTGTCTACTTACTACATTATACATTTACCAGAATAACCGTCTCCTTATAACTAAGATTTTGGTAATAAATATAACAACACTCAAGATACAAAGAGTTGCTGGGATACTTTACTTTTTGCAATCTGGCCACTACCTTCCTTCTTTTCCCACAACTGCTTTCCAAAACCCTATTTACCTCCCAAGCATCAGACCCCATTTCAGTGTTTCAGTCCTTATTCTCTTGACACTTCCAAGAGTGATAGGTCAGCCCTCATTCCAGACACCTCTCATCTCTGAGCCTCAGGTTCTCTGGTTGTCCCACCTCTATTATCCCTCTATGTCTACTTCCTCCTCCTGCCTTAGCCATTGATCTTCTCTGGTATCTTCTTCTAGATTCTAGTAATTTTAGAGTCTAGACTCTCATTCTATTCCATGGTGATACACCATCCCTATGTGGATGACTCCTACATCAGCATCTCTAATCTCAAACTCTCTCCAAAATTTCTAGTCTAGCCAATTGAACATCAGTCTAAATGCCTCACAGCCACTTCAAACATTACATATTTAAGAAATCAAACTCTTTTGCCTTTCAAAATAAGTGACTCTTCCTCTGCTTCCTTTTTTAATAAGCATTACTAATACCCAATCCTTCTGAATTAGAAGTCATCTTTGATTCTCTTCTTCCTTTGTCCAGTATCTTGGCAATTACCAAGTTCTGCTGATCCTTAAAGATCAGAAAGCTGGAAGTGAAAGAAAAATGATTCAAACCTAAGTCTGTTAAGACCCCCCAAAGACAGGGTTTCCATACACCGTCCATGCTTTGAAAGGGAGAAAGAAACACACCATGCATTTTAGATAGAATGGATCCATGAGGCATAAGAAAATAAAAATTATAGTCCCTAGGGTCTAATGATGGTAGTGATGAAAATGGTAAAAATAAATACTATGAGTTGGCACTTACTGAACTCTTGCTAAATGTCTGGTACCCTACAAAGGGCCTTTATATACATTTGTCTTATCTAAAGCCTGTAGGGTTGTTACTGTTATTAATGTCCACTTGAAAATTAAGAATATCAAGGCTCACAGATCTGCAAGATCACCCAGTTAGATTGAACATAGGTCCCTGAATACCTAACCATTTTGCTAAAATTTCTTCTGCTGCATTTGTGTACATGCTTTATCTCCCCTGGTAGAAATAAGCTTTTAGGGGCAGTATTATGTCTGGTTCATCTTTGTATTCTCCATTGTCTATCTACAGTATCTTTCACATGTAGGGCCCCCCAAATATTTGTTAAATAAGTAAATATAATCTGCTGTGCTTCTGGCTACTTACACCTAAACCATACAGTCCCAGGACATTGTGGTTTTGAAAAAATTGCAGGGGTGCAGGACGGGGGTGCGGTGCTGCCTGTCGTTGTTCTCTGTTCCTTCCTGCAGTGTTTAATCTACTATGGTTTAATTTACACAAGTCTAGGTCAATGGGCCAAGGAGAAAATTCTGTAAGATCTGAGATAATCCCCTATTCCTCACATCATCTTCCTTCCCCACATCTGATAAACCTTTAATTTTTTACTCTGAACTTGATTTCTAGGATATTTGAGGTCTCAAAAAGTCAAGACTTAGTATAAATTGGTCACTACTATAAGTAGTTTTTTAGGGAGAAGAACAGCTAGGAATACATGCTGTACCAGAATTCAGTTTATAAATTCCGATTACATTACAGTCAGAACTGAACTACATCTTTTTAAAGATTTTATTTATTTATGACAGAGATCACAAGTAGGCAGAGAGGCAGGCGCAGAGAGAGAGAGAGGGAAGCAGGCTCCCTGCTGAGCAGAGAACCCGATGCAGGACTCGATCCCAGGACCCTGAGATCATGACCTGAGCCCAGGACAGCAGCTTAACCCACTGAGCCACCCAGGCGCCCCTAAACTACATCTTTTAAACCAATATTCACACATACCAAAAGGAAAAGAGACTGTCACTACACAAAAAATAACTTGGTTGCATAAATATTTCATTATATTCCCTTGAGTGTATCAATAGTATAAGAAGTTTCAAGGCCAGGAGAGGGTCACAAATATGCTTGCTGGCATCTTTTTTAATAGTTTATTTATTTGTTTGACAGAGAGAGACATAGCAAAAGAGGGAACACAAGCAGGGGGAGTGGGAGAGGGAGAAGCAGGCTTCGCGATGAGCAGGGAGCCTGATGTGGGGCTCCATCCCAGGACCCTGGGATCATGACCTGAGCCAAAGGCAGACACTTAATGACTGAGCCACCCAGGTGCCCTCCCTTTTTTTTTTTTTTTTTAAGATTTTATTTATTTATTTGACAGAGTCTTGCTGGTAGTTTCAGAGTCTTGCTGGTAGTTTTAAAGAAAATGTTGGAATAAGTGATAAAGTTACACACACACATAATTCACCAGAAAATACTAATGAAATAGCATAAGTAGAACTTTTTTTTCTTTCCTAATCTATCTTGTTATAAAGACACTGTTTTCAAAATTGAATAACAAACAAAAGAGCTCTTCTTTGCTGCCCAGTCAATATATAAAAGAATGATAGGGAAGTCTGAGTTAACTGCATTAAGATAGCACCTTTAAGTCTTTCATTTTGACTTGAAAATAGTTTATTACTTTGGTTGCAAAAAGTACTTCACATTTCTACCTAAATGCAAAAACTCAGACTGATTTAAGTGAAATACATTAGAGTTGTATATTTTCCTTTGACAAAGAGCAGCTGGCTCTTTTAACTTTTTTTTTTGTTTCTGGTAATAGTTATTATCCTAATAGAGGAAAAAATTTATAAATCCATCATATAGCCATATATAACTTGTTGGAATTGGACATGATTCATTACTTAAGGATTTCACAAACACCTACTCAATTCACTCAAGTAAATAATCAAATTTCCCATTCTCTGATATATCTATAAAAGTTATCAGGGAAAAAACCTCTGAATTCTAATGGTGTAATTACCTTTAACAATAAAATCCCATCTCTGAGTTGTGAATAATCAATATTAAGAATGAACATTTTTGGTAGTGAGGATTTATCAAATCTAGCCTCCTAGAGGAAATTAGGGTTTCTAGAGGAGCAATTTTAATTATGCTTTAGTAAAGTGCACCCCAAAAATTAGAAATTAATCTTTTTCTGTTACAAAACAAAACCAAGAAGAAAATAACTATTTTTAAGAATGTTTAATTTATCTCAAAAATTATAGCTTACAGTTGAAATAATTACTTGCAATTTTAAAACAATTTATCTCAAAGTTATGCATTTACTTAAGTATGTTATGTCAGAAAACAGATAAATGAAAGACAAGTCATGGGTTGCCCAAATCCCAGTTTATAGTTGTAAATTCCTAAGGTTTTAAAGCACAGCCACAGGCTAATGGCCCAAAGACCTGCTGCCCACCGACATCTGCAGAGGACTGAAGTTAATAGCAGGGCATGTCAATTTACTACAGGCAGCTCTCAGTGCGACATTTTGACAAAAGAACTGGGTCAGGTTACAGCCTGTTCCTATTATCACAGCAGTCCAGATTTATGGTTTCTAACACCAGCCCTACAAGAAATAATGGAAATGATGACAACAACAATCCCTGCTAGACAACAGACTACAGAAAAGCATGCAATAAACCACAGTCTGAAGTGACCAGAAAACTAAACAGCCTTGACAATACTTAAAACGTAAGGCAGGTGTCAGTAAATTATTCATTTAAGTATTTCTAGAACCTCTCAAAATCTCAACCCAAAAAAATCTCAAAACAGATTCTAATCTAAAACGAAACAATATTTAAAGGTACTTACCAGTATCAAGTACTGCATTTTAAGACTTTTAATAACTACCAAAGATAATGTGTTTCATTTAATAGATTTATGAAACTCTACCAAGTCAATGAAAAATAGATAATATTGATCATTATTTTTCAAATAACATTAAAGTATATTGAGAATTACTCCAAATAATACTTTAAACCTTTCAAACGGAAGAAAAAAGACAACAGTTTCACAGCAAAAACCTCATGTTTACAACTGTACAGAGAAGCAAGATAACAGAAAAAACACATGTGATTCAATCACAGTTAACTTAAAACTAACAATATAAACAAAATCTTAAACTAGCTAAGAATGATGAAAGGTGAGAAAACTGACCAAATGATAAAGAAAATAAGAACTCTCTCAATATAAATAATGAATTTAAAAGACTACGTCAAGGTTACAAGGTACATACCAAGCAAATGAAGCTCTTTATGACTAGAATTCTGCACCCGTTAATTCTTATGAGAAACGGAGGTTGAGAAAAATCAAATATATATTCTAAAGACAAGAAGCAAAGAGAGTCTCACCAACTTTTCCCTGAGAAAAGAAAGTATCCTAAAGGTATGCCCTAGAATTGCAATATATCCCTGTCCCTTCTGAAGTTTACAATGGCGCATTACCACAAAAGGTGGGCACTCTCTTTCTGCTCTTACAACAATTTGCTCCTATAAACTTAGGAAGGGGCAGAGCCACAGCCATAAACACAGGTCACAAGTAGTAGGTAGTCAAATGTTATCTTCAAATGTTTCTCAGCTCTTTACTCATAATAAAAGCTTATTCTTTTTTTTTCTCCTTGATTAAATAAGGAATTCATCTAGCTTAAGGAAATGAGTACAAAATTAAATTGAACAGCACCATCATATAAACTGCTTAAAGGATTCTCAAATCTTTCACTTTTCAGGCAACAAGGTATCCCTCATTTTTTATGTCAAAACCTTTCCACCACATGCCCAAAAAATGAAAGTAGGGGAAGGTTTAGGGATCTATGCCTAGTAGAAACCATTTAGCATAAAAATCACTTGTATTATTATTTCCAAGGTAGCCAAAGTTTACTTAAATTAGACAACAAAAAGACAAAATCAGCAAAAATGCCTTACTCACAAAAAATAAAGACTATATATATGCACACTGTAAATATCAGACGGTTTTTAAAAATTTTTTCAAGTTACCTGGTTTTAAGAACCATCACTTCTGCTATCTTTTTAAAAATGAGATGTTATCACTGTAATAAAGGCATTTCTCTACTTAGAGTAACCAAAGCCCAAACTAATTAAAGCCTTAGAACACTTAACACTAAATTATACCAACCCATTCTAACATAAGATAAACAGCAGTGGTTTCTTTCAACTATTTCCCTAAGAATAAAGGATCACAAATATTAAAACCCTAAGCCAGGGAAGGGTGGACTTTTTCTTTTAAAATCATCAACTTCAGCCATTTTCAAAATTTCCAGGATTTTGGTTCCTGAAATTAAATTATCCCTTCAAATCCCAAGATATTATGTAGTAATTTTCAGACATCAATAATGTTCTTAAAACTCTTAGGGGTACTTGATTTGCTCACTCCAAGCTACAAAGCATCTCCTGGCAATGCCAGACCTATATTCACAACCACAGCTTCACGGCTCTAACACTGATGGCTGGCAGAGCTCACGTTATTCTATCTTGTGTATCCTATAAACCAGGAATATGACCATGAGCAGACAAAGAAACTCCCAGAGAGGTGAACTAAAAGAGAAAAATGACCTCAGATTTCCATTCACAGCTGGAATCAGAATAGAGCTGGCATAAAGGGGAAAAGGGGAGCAGACAAGGTAACCTGGCAAAAAAAAAAAAAAAAAAAAGACTAGAGACACTAATAACTCAAATAGCAGAGGATCCCTTGCATCCTCCAGGGTTCCAGTTACTAAAGTTACACAAGCATTCCATTTAACCCAAAGAGAAGGGCAATAAAATATTCAAGTGAAATCCCCCCACCAAGAGCTCAAACTGAAATTGGGATTTGGATTTTCCTTAAATGCAACAAGAGGCTACATCATTTTCATTCAAAAGACTTGGTATTTACTCAGCCCTTTCAAGGCACTTTATTATCATCAATTATTTCTCAGGAAGGCAGCGTAGGATTACCCTGATCATTTCACTGATGCGGAAACAGACACCAACAGCAAAGGGAATGGGGGGGGGGCAGGAAGAGGGGAGATAGGAAGCATCTGGGGGGAACAGTCAGGCAGCTAAAAAGGAACAAACCCAAAATAAAATGAAAGTCACATCTGGCTTATAGCTGGCCATCTTAACCCTTGTTATTTTTTAGCTCAGAGATTTTTGAAACATTTTGAAAAAAGAAAGTGCTCTAAATTATGAGTCAGTTAATATTTAGTTATAAACTAAACTACTTACTTGGTCATAGAAGTGAAGTTGTTTAGCATTAAAAAAAAAAGCAAACCTCAATCTCCAGAGCACGTAGATTTCAATTTATACCAATAATACATTTTTCTTCCCAAGCCTAACCATTGTATTTATGTTTGACCTAGAAAATAATCTCACAAAAATGTATAGCTTTATTTAATCATAAAGACACACAAAGTTAATATCAACCCAAGTAAGAAATAATTCACAGTTACACCCAGAATTTTATTTAGAGAATTATAACCAAAATACCGATTGCATGAATTTGCCCTTGAAACAAAGTAACTACTTGTTTTACATTCATATTCATTTTCTTAGCTATAACTTTGAAATTTTCAGGAATAAACTGCTGATGGGTAGCCTTAAACACCCAGAAGCCAACATTCACAGCCTCTGAATAAATGCACCTTGAACTAAACTCCATACTACAGACAACACAGGCACTTCAAAAAGATGTATTGATTGAAACAAAAAGACTGACCAGTTGCCTCATGAGAAAAACTGATACCACCTCTTTAAGTCTGACTCCAATGATTTCTGTACATATTATGACATCATTAGCTTTAAAGCAACCTCACATAATGTAGTTCAGTTACATTAATCTTTTTTTTCCAATTTCAAAACAAATCAGGTTCTCTAAAGGAAACAGGTACACACCCTTAAGTTTATAAGGTTGTGTGACACATGTGATATTCATTTAAAAGTTTCAGAACTGTTTTAAATGTGTTTACGTTTTTGAAAAGATCTTTCGGACTGTTTTGAAGACTGTGGGTAAAACTATAGTCAAACAAATACAAAGCATCAGGTGAGTGCTCATAAATTCACTCCTTTCTCAAAATCCCAACTGGACTTTTTCCAAAAGCTTATTTTTGCATTCCTCCCATTAAATATACAAAACCAAAGACTGACAAAAAAAATTTCATCCCTGGAAATATGTTATTTAATGAGTAATTTTTAAAAAGAATGGCAAGAAAGGCAAAATTGTGATTACTGAAGAACATCCCAAGCCCTGCTTTTGAAAAGAATTATGAATCTATGAACTATTGCTATAATACAACTGCTTGTCATAGGAAGTTTTATTCCATAAATGATATACATCATATAATACTGTTCCCCCAAAGCAGAAATATGAATAGCTCTGGAAGCATTAAAAATGCAGCAGCATGTGCAGCTGTTTTGGTAAAGGAAACTATCCCTGAAAATTCTGTAAATCATATGATCATAAGTATTCACTTTCCCTGCCTTACCTTCCCCCTACTCACAGATCCATTCACTTTCCAGAGATATCCTAAAGTCACCTTAACACATAATTCATAAAAGCTAATCTAATTCTTCAAGATAAAGGCTAAATTCAAATTATAATCACTCCTTGTAAAGAATAACAAATGCTTTACAATCTTTAAAAACATCAATAGTCTTAAATGGGGATTTGTAAATACCGGTGCTGGCCAAACATTAGGGGTGGGGGGGGAGAGGAGGGGGCACAAATTACAGACCTCAAAGCTCTGTATATACACCTCAAGGCGCAAAATCTATTAAATAAGACTTCTCGCTCTTCCTCTAGCGATTTGGCGATTTACACCAGGATGCAGCACAACCACTAGTCAGGTGGAAAAAGCAAGAACGCTGTGCCTTAAAAGCACCAATGGTCCCCAGACCAGGTCATGCCGCGAAAGCACAGCGGCTGCCCTGTGGCTCCTCGGAAGAGCTGGAGCCCCCCTTTCTGCCTACCTCCCCCTCACACACACAAGCAATGAGGGCCGCGCCCTCCCGCCCCACTTCTCCCCCGAGGGCGAGCCAACGGCGCCGCCACCCCCCACCCCCCACCCCCACCCAAGCCTCAGCCGCCCAGAGCCCCGGGGCGCGAGTCCGACGGGCACCTGGCACCGGGACCGAGCCCGCGCTCCGCCACAGGCGCATCCTTCCGGGCTAACGTTTCCCTCCCAAACTCCAAAAGTTATCTCACAACTCCTCAGAAGGCAGCCGGGCGGGCTTCAGCCCACTCCACGCAAAGTCATCGCTGCTGCTCAGCCCCACCGCCCACCCGCGCTACCCCGGGGCCCCAGGTCGGCCCCCCAGCCCAGCTCCTCCAACAGCAAAAGGATGCTGAGGAGCGTGCAGTCCGCGCTTCGGGCCAGGGGGCGGCTAGAGAGCGACACGGCAACCAAACGCGGCGCAAGGGATGGGCCCGTGACTGGCGACGGGGCCCCGGGGGAATGCGAGGGGCTGCGCAAAAGCAGCTATGGGGCATCGTGGAGAGCGCTAGGTGGGGCAGGGGAGCCCTGGCCTCTGCGGTGAGGCTGCCAAAGGTGGGCAACTGGGGTGCGGCGCCGAGCTAAGGCCGGACCCCGCGGGGCGGTAAGGGGGCGTTACTCGCGCGGGACGCGCCGCGGAGGGCGCCCGGCCACCCGCCCGCCCTCGGACAACGACCAGAGACCGGACGCCACGGCTCCGCCGCTCTGCTCTTCACGGGGCCCGGAGTCGCCACGCACCTCGGGTCTCGTCGGCGAAAGGAGCCAAATTGTCACACTGGTCCCGCGAGCCGGTACCGGTCTTCACACCGCCGCCGCCATATTTGAGAAGCCGCGCGCGGAGCCGCGCATGCCCCGCAACCGCCACCACCGCCCCGCCCCCGCCCCGGCTGGCCCGCGTGCCCTGCGGTTGCCGCAAACACGCCCTATGACCACTGCCGCGTGCGGGGCCCGAGCTGGGTGCTCCGCGGGAAGGCAGCGTGAGCGGCGGCAGGCGACGGGACGCTGCAAGCCCAGGAAAGCCCTGGGTAGTTTTCCTCCATCCTCCCCCCACCATCTGCCCTCCCGCCAAAAAGAAGCCAGTGGCATGCACCCAAGACTATGATGGGCCCCCAGCTGAGACCCCGGGGTCTGCGTCAAGTTCCATCGCAGGAACTCGCTCCCCTTGGTTATCGCCTTTGACTCTTCGGCCACCACCCACACTGGCCACGCACCGAAAAGCCAGGCGCTTCCCTAGGAACTGAAGCAAGTTCGATGAACAAGGAAAATGCAACTTTAGAGCAGCTTGAGCAAAGCCACTCCTCCGCGGGTTGCCGCATATTCCTTGAAACAG
>PISX010032536.1:0-16105 GCA_004024625.1 Mellivora capensis
CAACTTTCCTAAGATAACAGGGGATTAAAAATTGGTTTACCTATAGGGGTAGCATTGATTGGGGAAAGGGGATTACCTTGAAGTTTAACTCTATATGAATATTAGCAAATAAAAGTAAAGAATGATCTAAAATAAAGTGAAATTTAATTAAAAAAATTAAAAAATAGAAAAGCAAAAGAAAACCATGGGTATATGTATCAAAAAGTTCAAGTTAAAAGGTTATTATGGAATTTGATGTACTGGACATTTCACTGTGATGGTAAATAGGCTAAAAAAATCTATATATAAAAAAATAAAAAAGATTTTAAAAAAATTTAAAAATGAACCAGAATACTGGGAACGAATTAAAAATTAAACGTTGTATCTATGAAGCAGTAGTGACTGTTGTCTTCTTGGCTGGTTGGCTTTCTGGGGGAGGGGCCTGCCGTGTGGGTTTTCAGGCAATGTTTCCTGAGTTAAGTCCTCCCGCCCCCCTCCAGGGGGTGGGCTCGGAGGAAACCAGGCCTTCAGGCTTTTGTTCTCTGGAGGTTTTTATGTCTGTTCATTTGTTTTCTCTCCCCTTGACAGCTCCCGATGGTTCTTGGAGGTTTAGAGGAAAGCAAACTGCACCCAGGCCTCCCTCCCAGGGAGAAGCCCCAGTCAGTTCCCCTCTGGGTGCTGCAGAGCAGGTTCCCATCTTCGATCTCTGGGGACACATGTGCATCCTGCTTGTACTCAAAACCACAACAGCGGCAGCTGTCTGGGCAGCTCCAGACCGCCAGAGAGTTCCCAAGCAGCGAACACACACTGAGATTTTCCCGCTGGCCTGGGCTGGGAGTGCTCAGACTTTCCAGGTGTGAGAGCGCTCAGCTGGCGCCACCGCATGCCTCTCTCAGGGGAGTGGGTGGAGCGCATCTCAGGCTCTGCTAGCACGGCGCGGCGCATGCATGGGGACTGCAAAAAGGCTGTTTCTGCCCCGTGTGGGTCCCAGCCCCTGCAGCATGCCAAGCGCCCTTAGGAGATCTCCTTGCGGCTCAGGGACCAAGACCTGATTTCTCACTGCACTCTCTCTGGTTCAGTGCCAAGGGTGTCTGTCCTCCATGGGGGACTTAAGCCCCTGTCCCTAACTGTTCCAATTCCCACAATTTCCCCCTGCGATCCTTTGCTCTTTTTGAGTGCTTTCTATCAGACTTCAAGTTAATGCTGTTCCCCAGTCATAGGGCACTCTCGTATTGGCGTATTACTTCCCAATGGGTAGCCTCTGGTGGCTCCCTCCCCCTTTTGTTTGTCTTCTGATACCAGTCCAGCGTTCCCGCTCCGCTTTACCTGCCACTGGTGTCCTCTGCCCCCGTCGAGATCCTGACGTCCCACTGGTGTCTTCTGCCCCTGTAGAGATCCTGATGTGTAGAATTCTGATCTCAGGCTGATTTCATGGGCGACCGGAGTTCCTTGGTAGGTAATCAGCTCACTTTAGGGGACAGGTTGAACCAGCGCCTCCTCCTAGTTCCCCGCCATCTTGTCGGGAGATCCTGGAAGTTCTTTATTTCTCCTTCCATTCTTAACGACAGCCTTGCTGGATAAAGTATTCTTGGCTGCATGTTTTTCTCATTTAATACCCTGAATAAAACATGCCAGCCCTTTCTGGCCTGCCTCCTTCTGTGGATAGGTCTGATGTAAGTCTAATGTTTCTACCTCTCTGGTTAGGAACCTCCCATCTCAAACTGTTTTCAGGATTTTCTCTTTATCTCTGAAATTTGCAAGCTTCACTATTATATGTCAGGGTGTTGATCTATTTTTGTTGATTTTTGGGAGGGGTTCTCTCTACCTCTTGAACACAAATGCCCAGATTAGGGAAGTTCTCAGATATGATTTTCTTAAATACATGTACTTTCCCTTTCTCTCTCTTTTCCCTGAGGCCCCCCCAACAATTCTTATGTTGGTATGTTTTGTAGCATCACTGATTTTTTGAAGTCCCTCTTCATGGCCTATTAGTTGTTTTTCTCTCTTTCGCTCAGCTTCCTTCTTTTCCATCAACTTGTCTCCTATGTCACTTTACTCTCTCTTCTGCCTCATTTACCCTGACTTTTAGAGCATCCGATTTAGACTATAACTCAGTTAGAGCATTTTTAATTTCAGCCTGATTAGATTTCATTTCTGTACTAAGAGATTCTTTAGTATCCTTTTGCTTTTTTCAAGTCCAACTAGTAATTTATTTTTATTAACATATAATGTATTATTTGTTTCAGAGGTACAGGTCTGTGATTCATCAGTCTTAGATAATTCACAACACTCACCATAGCACATAACTTGCCCAATGCTCATCACTCAGCCACCAGATCCCCATCTTCCAGCAACCCTCAGTTTGTTTCCTAAGATTAAGAGTCTTTTATGGTTTGTCTCCCTGTCTGGTTTCGTTTTATTTCAATTTTCCCTCCTTCCCCTATGATCCTCTGCCTTGTTTCTCAAAATCCTCATATCCATGAGATCATATAATTTTCCTTCTCTGATTGACTTATTTCGCTTAGTGTAATACCCTGTAGTTCCATCTATGTGGTTGCAAATGACAAGACTTCATTTTTTGATGGCTGCATTCTATTCCATTGTATCTATCTATCATCTATCTATCTATATATCTCACATCTTCTTTATCCATTCTAATTTTATAATTGTTATCCTGAATTCTATTTCTGATGTTTTATTTATATCCATAACAATTAGATCTATGGAATATAATATTACCTTTGGTTCTTTCTTTTGTTGTGAATTATTCCTTCTGGTCGTTTTACCCAGAGAAGAATGGATGAATGAGTGAGCAGAAGTATCAACCACAACCCAAGCAAAATACACAGTAGATAAACTTGAGAGGTCAGATACCAAAAAAGAAAAGAAAAAAAAGTAGGGGGGAGAGAATATAATCTCACAGGTTAGACAAAACAGGGTGATCCAGTTGGATCAGTCATGGGTGTATTTTGCTCTGTGTGTTAGAAGACACTAATCCCAAAATTGTCAAGAAAACAAAACTTAAAGATGTACAAAAATTAAGCTGAATAGAGTGAAAGGAATCCAAAATGAAAAATATATCTATAAAATGTAAATGTAAAAAATGAAAGTTAAAAAAGACTTAAAAACAGAGTTGATAAAATCTGAAACTAGTGGAAATGGTAATTTAAACTGAAAGATAAATGACTTTCAAGAAAAAAAAAACTTTAATTCTACATACTATTTTCCACTAGTGCTGGAGTTTTACAGTCTTGTGAGGTCTTGCTGTGCATCTGTTCTTTCAGCTGATCTTCTGGGGGTGGGGCCTACTTGCTGTTTCTCAGGTGCGTGCCTGGTTAGAATTACACAGTTCCTTGTGAGGGGGGCCAGGCTCAGTGTAAGCTATTCCTCTGTGTGGCTCCCCCCACCCCAAGGCTTTCTGCACGTCTTTAGAGGATCAAAATAAAAATGGCCATGCCCTGACCTCCAGCCTCAAAGCTATAAGATTGTGGCCCCTTCTCTTTAGTGAACCTCAGAGATAAGCAGTCTTCACTTTTATGTGTGCCAAACTCTGCAGATCCCTGCGGTGTGTGTCCACAGTGATCCTCTGGGAGAGGTTGGAGTGTCTTGCATTACTGTACTTTGTAAGTCCCTGGCCCTGAGAGGGTTGCCAGATCCTGTGCAAACCTGACTGGCCCCTCCTGGGGGGAAGGCAGAGAATCATGGGATACTTTCCTCTACAGGGACCCCGCCCTTTCGGCTGTTGCCTGGTCATGTGTGCACCTGTTCTGCCCCTCCCAAGGGATGTAGGAGGGTCCCTGAATCCTAGTTCTCTGCAGGTCCCCCCAGAGGACAGCAGTCACCAGATCAGGTGCCAGCTAGTGATTTATGGCAAACCGAGCAAAGAGCCCCTCTGTGGGTTCACTGACCATAACCAGTTTCCCCAGTCCACTGCTTGGGAACTGTATCAGCTCAGTTACCCCTGCTTATTCTGTGGCTCTACGGATCCTGAAACCACACTGCCCTACCTAGAATTCTGCCCATTTCATCCTCTGAGCACCTTTCAGGCAGGGATGTCTCTCATTTGAAATTTCTAAGGGCTCCAGTTTTGCCCTCCAGGGCAATATCACTTCTGGTAGCTGGCTTATAAGGCTCTCTCTCTCCTCACCACTTATCTTCCAGTATCTCCCCTCAGATTCACTACTCTGCACCTCCGACCTTGCAAAAAGTGGTTGCTTTTCTAGTTGCAGAGTTCCAGATATTCTTTTCTTACATCTCAGATTGAATTCTTAGGTGTTGAGAATGATCTGATAGTTATCTAGTTAGAATCAAGTTACTAACTAGATGAAACGAGGTCCCCTATGCTTCCACTATCTTGCCTCCTCCCTTAAGATAAAAATCTTTTTTAAAATAAAAAAAATCCTAGAAAAGTGTTTCCTAAACAAGTATTTCATTTCCCTGAAATATTATTCCAAGATAACGAAAAAGATAGGCTTTCTTGGTCAATAAACTTAAGACATATAGTATAACAATTATGAATATTAAGGACTGTGAGAAGTAATGAGTAGTGCAAATAGCATTATAGCATTTACTAGTTCTGTAGAATTCTAATTTTGGCAGATAATGTTCTAAAATATGCAACCTAAAGAAAATTTTAACAATAAAACCATAAATAAAGTTGATCATATGTGGGGCACCTGGCTGGCTGAGTCAGTAGGGCATGCAACTCTTGATCTCAGAGGTGTGAGTTCAAGCCTCACACTGTGTGTAGAGATTATAAAAAATAATAATAATAATGATTTCTTAAAAGGCTGATCACATTTCAGATGATTTTTAAATCATCAAGTGTTTTATGACTACTATTTTAAAAAACGTTTTCAAATATTATACCTACCACTAAATCTTTGAGATTGGTAAACTCCACTTGTTTGATGTTGATCCTTGTATCCTGAAGCGAGTTCCAGATTTTCAAGTGTAAAACCTGAGGGTTCATCCATATCCTGATCTACCAAGATGAAAGTGAAAAAGAACCTTTTAGTAAATTAAATATAGAAACACTTGAAATCTACCTATTGTGGCCTATTTCCTAGAAGAATATAATATTTGAAGCTTAGGAAAATATTCTATATATTTGAGATATATATATATATATATATATATATATATGAGAAAAAATAATAATATTAGAAGTTTCACTTGACAAATTTCAACATCTATTCATCCTAGACATTTACTCTTTAATATAGAATATATTTCTAGCTCCATCCAACATCTAACATCCTGATTATAATGAAGCACCAATAGACAGTCCTTTTAAAATTGTGAACAAAATTTAAAAAGTGACTAATTACCATTTAATAATTATGAAGGTCTGGTAAAGTTAGTAATATTTAAAACATAAATTTAAAAAATTTCAGCTAATATACATATAGGTTTGTCAGAATAGATTTGTCATGTAGATTATTATAAAACATTAAACTTTAAAAAATGAAAAAACATATCTGGGTTAAAGGGACTACACATTTCCAATGTCACTGATATCTGTTAGTATATTTTTACTATACTATATATAATTTATACATCTCTTCATATAGCTTTCTAAAAATGTTTAGTCATTATGCCTATTTACCTGTAACATTGACAGCTGTTTTCTCATACTTTTCCCAGTTGATATTATATACTTTAGGTACTTGGTATTTTATAAATTATTTTAATGGAATTTATTTCATTAT
Source organism: Mellivora capensis (assembly GCA_004024625.1). NCBI lineage: Eukaryota > Metazoa > Chordata > Mammalia > Carnivora > Mustelidae > Mellivora > Mellivora capensis. The sequence goes on from PISX010032536.1 coordinate 5,691, forward strand.
TAGTATAAATGTATGTGATTAACAAGTAAAAAATATATGCCATCTATTTTTTCTGTTGAAGGAAAATTTTTTTCTAACTTCTTTTAATATATTTTTATTAAAAAATAATCTAAATATGAACATTCAATATTTTTATAGACAGATTTATATGTATTACATATAAGGATAAAACCTGTTGACAGTCACAGTGTTTTTAATTGTCATTTCTTTTTAATTTTGCTTCTCATAATTCTGTGTAAAGAAATCTTAAATCATTATTTAGTTAATTTTTAATGATCTTTCCCTTATTTTTGTGGCTATGAAGTCATACTTAGGGTAGTTATCCTCAAAACAAGATTGATTTATGTTGGACTTCTGGGAAGACGGCAGAGTAGGAGAATCCTAAACTCATTTCATTCAAGGATGTACCTACATAACAGCCATATCAGTATAGCCAACACAAAAAAATGATTTGAGGCTGGCAGAAAAGCCTTTCCACATTAATCATGGAGAGGAGATACCCAGTCATAATGAATCTCCCATACTTTTGTGAGTTTTGCTTCAGGGAGCTCTTCCAGGTTCTCACAGAGAATATTGAAGAAAACCCACTCCTGTTTTCCCAAAAGAGGAGAAGAAAAGTAACCATTGTTGAGATATACCAGGCCAGTCTGTTCCTTAAAAGGCCTGCCCTCAAGAAAACCCATTTTATCAGAGCCAAACCAGCTGGAGTTTTATTAGAGCCTAACCAAATTGGGTATGGGAAATACTGAACTCCAATCTCTCTGGCCTTCCACCTGAGTGGATGGAAATATCCAACTCCAGGACACTCTAGACATCTAGTGCCAGAGAAGTGGGGGGCATATGAGAAGCACTGGTGAAGGTGACAGTGCAGGGACATAGGCTCACAAATAGAGTTAGATGTAGTAATAAAACTATCAAACTCTTCCCTCTCCCTTACACCTTACTATCACATCATTAAAGACCTATTCACTAGGATTCCTCTTCCCAGTATATCATGTCTGACTTACAATAAAAATTACAAGACACAGTAAAAGATTAAAAAAATAGTTTAAAGAGACAAAATGCATCAGAACCAGACTTAGAGATGGCAGGGATGTTGGAATTATCAGACTAGGAATTTAAAACAACTACGATTTTTTTAAAATGATTTTTTATTTTTTATTAACGTATAAAGTATTATTAGCCCCAGGCATACAGGTCTGTGAATAACAAGGTTTACACACTTCACAGCACTCACCATAGCATATACCTTCCCCAATGTCCATAGCCCAACCACTCTCTCCTTACCCTTCTCCCCCCGGCAACCCTCAGTTTGTTTTGTGAGATTAAGAGTCTCTTATGGTTTGTCTCCCTCCCGATCCCATCTTGTAAAACAACTATGATTAATATACAAAGGATTCTAATAGAAAAAGTAGAGAACATGCAAGAAAATATGGGCAATATAAGCAAAAAGATGTAAATTCTAAGAATAAAAAATAAATACTAGAAAGCAATGTCTGTTAGATAGCATTATAAGAAGTTCCAGAAATTGTCCATTCATAGAAACAATGATTTGACAACCATCCATAAATAAATACCTTCTGAAGTCTAGGTGAGAGATTACAGCACCAGGATAGAGCACAGAAATAAGAAAAAACACACTAAAGAGGGGAAGCCAGATAGTTTCACTTAACCCATGTCACCCTTTCCCCAAGCCTATGCAGTACTATGTCAAGAGAGATTTGCCTTTATTCAAGAGCTCTGCTGGGGGAATAGAAAATGAAGTGAGTGTTTGACGTCACTACAGCCCCTGGCATCAGACCTGTTAAAGTGAAACCTGGTACCACGTTGTCCCCTTTGGATCCAGGCTCCAAGCCCACCTCCAAAGATCCTAGTACCAGACCAACCTCAGCATATTCAAGCTCTACGTCTGCCTTTGCAGGCCTGGACTCCAGGCTCACCCATGTGCTCCCTGGTACCAAGATGGTCTCCACTGACACAGGCTCTAAGCAGGCACTATTAATCTAGTCTCAAAGACTGCACTATTGGAAGCTGGTGACAAATTGGTACCCATAAACCCAGACTCTGGGCCTGCTTCCATGGACCTAAGTATCAGGATCCAGGACCACTCCTGTGACTCAGGTGAAAAGCCAAGTGAAGTGGACCCTGGTGCCAAAGCAGCCTCTATGGACTATATCTAGATCTATTCCACTACCAAGACAGTATCTGTAGACCCACATGCCAGATTGCCCCAATGATTCCAGGCTCCAGGACTTCCTCTGCAGACCCAAGCACTAGACAGACCCATGGACCCAGGCTCCAGTGTCCCTGCTGCCAAATTGGCTCCTGAAAATGCATGCTACTGACCCACCCTTTTGTACCTAGTCCTGAAACTCACCCCACAGACACCAGCTTTAGTTCTGACCTACAGACCCTGGTGCCAAGTCAGCCTTTGTAGACTCGGACTCCAGGCTCACCCTAAGAACCCAGGCTCAAGGATAGCCTCCATGGAACCAGACTCCAGGCTAGTACCCATTGACCCATTCTCCTGGCCCATTCCTGTGGACTCCAGACTCTATACTAGCTATCATGGAACTAGTTTCCAGGCCAGCATGCATGTACCAAGTTCCAGGCCTGCCCAAATACAATTCAGAGCCAGGCTAGACCCCATGGACCCAGGATCAAGTCCCTTCCTTCACAGACCTAGGATACAGCCTTGTTCCTGAGGACCCAGGTGATGGCCTACATCAGTGGACCCAAGCAACAGGCTGGCCTCCACTGACACAGATACCAGGTTCCCACAGAACTTAGCAAACCATCCAGAATCTCTGGCCAGGGTGACTGGTGAAGGACTTTCCTAATGAAGCCAGGATGTAAAGGCGGTAAGAGGTGATTACTTCAAATTCACAGGAATCAATTCAAGGTTATAAGAATCATGAGGAATCAAGGAAACATGATATCACCAAAGGAAAACAAAAACAAAAAACAAAGTACCAGTAAACAAAGCAAAGGAAATGGAGCTTTACAAACTACATGACAAAAAATCAAAATAATCATTTCAAAGAAGCTCAATGAACTATTAAAGAACATAAATAGACAACTAAATAAAATCAGGAGAATACATAAACAAAATGAGAAGTCAACAAGAGATAGAAATCATATAGAAGTACCAAACAGAACTTCTGGAGCTAAAGAACACAATGACTATACTGAAAAATACATTAGAGAGCTTCAACGGCAGACCCAATTAAGCAGAAGAAAAAAATCAGTGAGCCCCAAAACAGGTAATTTGAAATTATCCAAACTATAAAAAGGAAAAAAAGTTGAAAAAGAGTGAAGAAAATCTAAAGGACTTACATAATAACATCAATTATACAAATAGAAGAAGAGAAAGAGAAAAGGATAGAAAGAACATTTAAAGAAATAATGGCTAAAAACTTCCCAAATCTGGAGAGAGAAATGGATATCCAAATTTCTAGCTCCCCAAAGGTTCCAAATAGATTGAACCTAAAAAGGTCTATATTAAGACATATTAAAATTAAATAGATAAAAATAAAAAAGACAAAGAATTTTGAATATAGCATAAGAGTACATACAAGGGAACTCCTATAAGACTATTAGTGGATTTCAAGAGAGAAGCAAATCATAAAACAGACTCTTAACTATAGAGAATAACTGAGGATTGCTGGAGGATTGCTGTGGTGGGTGGAGAGATGGTTTAAATGGGTGATGAGTATTATGGAGGGCACTGCTTGTGACGAAAACTGGGTGTTGTAGGTAAGTGATGAGTCACTACATTCTATACCTCACATTAATATTACACCGTATGTTAATTAATTGGAATTTAAATACAAACCTGAAACTAAAAACAAAAACAAAAAAACAAGGTTATCAGTGAATTTCTAATCAGAAATACTGCACTCTAGGACAGAATGAGGTAATATAGTCAAAGTACTGAAAGAAAAGAAAAACTACCCATCAAATATATTATACTTGGTAAAACTGTTCTTTAAAACTGAGGGGAGATGAACTTTCTCAGACAAACAAAAATTGAGGAATTTTTTGTCACCTCTAGACCTATCTTAGAAGAAGTAATAAATAGTGTTATTCAAGTGAAATGAAAGGATGGTAAACATCAATGTGAAAGCATATGAAAGTATATATCTCACAGATAAATATATACACAAATATGTAATATTGCAAGGATAAGCCATAAATCAATTTTACTTCTAGCATAAAAATTAAAACTTTGACAAAAGTATTAATAACTATAACCATAAAAATTGGTTAAAGGATATACAATATAAAAAGAAGTTAATTCTCACTTCAATAATGTAAAGTTGGACTAGGAGTAAAAGTGCAGAGTTTTTCATGCAATTAAAGTTGTTATTGGATCAAAATACACTATTATAACCATAAGAAGTTTTATGCAGGCTTATTGCTAAAAGTTGAAGGTATACTAGCTTGAATCTTAGTGGTACCCCCACATTACCATGAGTTTTACCTCTAGAGACCCAACCAAGTTCTCAGGGTGAAGATCAAAGGAAAATGCCCACACAATTCCAACAAGAAGACCAGAAAGTAGCTACTTTTAAACATGTTCTTTTAAACAAAAGTTTGCCCTCAAAGAAAACTATTTTACTGTAGCTTAACCAACATGATTTACTAGAACCTAATAAACTTTCAACATGGGTTAAGCAGATACACAATTTCAGCCCCTTATAACCTTCCTGTCTTCCCAAATGGATGAGAGAGACATGAGAAACACTTAGGAAGGGATCAAGAAGCACAGACTTACTAAAAGGCCAAATCCTAATCATATGCTTATAGAATTTTTTCCCCTGTCCTGACACCCTACCACCACAATATTAGGGCATCTATATAATAACAGTGAATTATACCTAAAAGAAAATCAAGCCTCAGACCCCAAGAATGAGTCTAAAAGGAAACCCAAAGGTATTGGTGGAGACAAAAAAAAAAAAAAAAAACAAGTACAATATAGGAAATGTTAGCAGCTGACACCTTCAGCTACAGCAAACAGCAAAGCCTTACTTTTAGCAAGATAAACATGAAGCTTCATACTAAAGTCTTATATACCTCACTTCCTTTTAACAATACATCACATCTACATTTCAACAGTGACAACAAAAATGCAAGGCATGTTAAAAGTAAGAGGTCTGAAGAGATAGAGATTAAGTATAAGCTGACTCAGGTATGAGAAAGATTTAGGAATAACTATACTGAGTATTTAAAACAATTATGACTAATATGCTAAGGGCTTTCATGGAAAAAATAGACAACATATAATCATGGATGGGTAACATAAGCAGATATCTGGAATATCTAAGAGAAAACTGAAATGTTAGAAATCAAAAGCATTGCAACAGAAATTAAGGAGGCCTTTGATGTGCTCATCAGTAGACTGGATATAGTCAAGGAAAAAAATCAATGAAGGTGAAGATATGTCATTAACCACTTTCCACATTGACAAGGAAAGAAAAATAAATGGGGAAAAAAAGAACAAAATATCTAAGATCTTTAGGACAATTTCAAAAGTTATAACACACACAAATGGGAATATCAGGAGAAAAAAATAGAACAGAAGACATATTTGAAGTAATAATGGTGGAGAGTTTTCCAAAATTAGTGACAGCAAAAAAACCACAGATCATAGAAGTTCAGAGAATACCAAAAATGAAAAATACCAAAAAACCTACATCTAACTATATTACAAAGTAAAAAATGAAAAGCAGAGAGAAAATCTTAAAAACTCCAAAGGAAATAAAAAATACCTTACCTATATAGGAACAAGGATAAGAATTACACCATATTTCTCATCAAAGCATTCAAACAATAAGAAAATGAAGAAAAATATTTAAAGTGTTAAAGGAAAAAATCTACCAATTTAGAATTCTGTATCCAGAAAAGTCATCCCTCAAAATTGACAGAGACACAATAACTTTCTTATATTAAAAACAAACTGAGGATATTTGTTGCCAGAAAAACTGCATTTCAAGAAAATATTAAAAGAAGTTCTTCAGAGAGAAGGAATGCAATACAGATCAGAAATCCAGCTCTAGTCTTGATTATTTCCCTTCTTGTGTGTGGGGTTGGCTTAATTTGTTGTTGATTCTCCAGTTCTTTAAGGTGTAAAGAGAGCTGGTGTAATCTGGATTTTTCAATTTTTTTGAGGGAGGCTTGGATGGCAATGTATTTCCTCCTTTGGACCACCTTTGCTGTATCCCATAGGTTTTAGATCAAACTGTCTTCCTTCTCATTGGTTTCCATGAATTGTTTAAGTTCTTCTTTGATTTCCTGGTTGATCCAAACATTCCTTTTTTTTTTTTTTTAAGATTTTATTTATTTATTTGACAGAGAGAAAGATCACAAGCAGACAGAGAGGCAGGCAGGGAGAGGGGGAAACAGGCTCCCTGCTGAGCAGAGAGCCCAATGCAGGGCTTGATCCCAGGACCCTGAGATCATGACCCCAGCAGAAGGCAGAGGCCTAATCCACTGAGCCACCCAGGCACCCCTGATCCAAACATTCTTAAGCAACATGGTCTTTAGCTTTCAAGTGTTTGAATTCCTTTTGAACTTTTTCTTATTTCTAGCTCCCCAAAGGTTCCAGTTTCAAAGCATTGTGGTTGGAGAATATGCAGGGAATAATCTCAATCAGTTGAGTCCTGATTTGTGACCCAATGAGATAGAAACTAGACATACAGTAGAACACATCAATGAAACTAGAAGCTGGTTTTTTTTTTTTAAGAATCAATAAGATCGATAAACCATTGGCCAAACTAATCCAAAAGAAAAGAGAAAAGACCCAAATTAATAAGATTATGAATGAAAAGGGAGAGAGCATGACTAACACCAAGGAAATAGAAACAATAATCAGAAACTATTATCAACAGTTATATGCCAATAAGTTAAGCAATCTAGATGAAATGGGTACATTCCTGGAAACTTATAAACTTCCAAAACTGAATAAGGAAGAAATCGACAACCTAATAGACCAATATCTAGTAATGAGATTGAGGCAGTGATCAAAAACCTCCCCCAAAAAACAAGAGTCCAGGACCTGATGGATTCCCTGGAGAATTCTACTAAACAGTCAAAGAAGAAATAATACCTATTTTCCTGAAGCTGTTTCAAAAAATTGAAGCAGAAGGAAAACCTCCAGACTCTTTTTATGAACCCAGCATTACCCTGATCCCAAACCACGCAAAGACCCCACCAAAAAGGAGAATTTCATACCAATATTCCTGATGAATATGGATGCTAAGATTCTCAACAAGATCCTAGCAAACAGGATCCAACAGTACATTAAAAAGATTATCTACCATGAGATGGTAGATATCCATGGGATGCAAGCATGGCTCAACATTTGCAAATCAATCAATGTGATAGAACAAATCAATAAGAGAAGAAAGAAGAACTACGTGGTCCTCTCAATTGATGCAGAAAAAGCATTTGACAAGATATAGAATCCGTTCCTGATTAAAACGATTCAAAATATAGGGATAGAGGGAAAATTCCTCAACTTCATAAAATCTATCCATGAAAAACTCATAGCGAATATTATCCTCAATGGGGAAAAGCTGACAGCCTTCCCTTTGAGATCAGGAACATGACAAGGATGCCCATCTCACCACTGTTGTTCAACATAGTACTAGAAGTCCTAGCAACAGCAATCAGACAACAAAAAGAAATAAAAGGTATTCAAATTGGCAAAGAAGAAGTCAAACTCTCTCTCTTTGCAGATGACATGATACCTTATATGGAAAATCCAAAAGACTCCACCCCCCAACTACTAGAATTCATACAGCAATTCAGTAATGTGGCAAGATACAAAATCAGTGTACGGAAATCAGTTGCTTTCTTATAAACTAATAATGAAAATACAGAAAGGGAAATTAGAGAATCAATTCCATTTACTATAGCACCAAGAACCATAAGATACCTGGGAATAAATCTAACCAAAGAGGGAAAGGATTTGTACTCCCAGGAACTACAGAACACTCATGAAAGAAATTGAAGAAGACACAAAAAGATGGAAAAGCATTCCATGCTCATGGATCAAAAGATTAAACATTGTTAAAATGTCTATACTGCCTAGAGCAAACTATGCTTTCAATGCCATCCTGATCAAAATTCCACCAGCATTTTTCAAAGAGCTGGAACAAATAATCGTAAAATTTGTATGGAATCAGAAGAGACCCTGAACTGCTAAGGAAATGTTGAAGAAGAAAAACAAAACTGGGGGCATCACATTGCCTGATTTCAAGCTTTACTACAAAGCTGTGATCACCAAGACAGCATGGCACTGGCACAAACACAGACACATAGACCAGTGGAACAGAGTAGAGAGCAACTCTATGGTCAAATACTCTTCAACAAAGCAGGAAAAAATATACAATGGAAAAAAGACTGTCTCTTCAATAAATGGTGCTGGGAAAATTGGACAGCCATGTGTAGAAGTATGAGACTCAACCATTCTCTTATACCATACACAAAGATAAATTTGAAATGGATAAAAGATCGGAATTTGAGGCAGGAATCTATCAATATCCTAGAGGAGAACATAGGTAGTAACCTCTTCAACATCACCCACAGCAACTTCTTTCAAGACATGTCTCCAAAGGCAAAGGAAACAAAAGTGAAAATGAACTTTTGGGACTTCATCAAGAGAAAAAGCTTCTGCATAGCAAAGGAAACAGTCAACAAAACAAAGAGGCAACCCACAGAATGGGGAAGATATTCGCAAATGACCCTACAGACAAAGGGCTGATATCCAAGATCTATAAAGAACCCTCAAACTCAACACACACGAGACAGATAATAATGTCAACAAATGGGCAGAAGACACAAACAGACACTTCTCCAAAGAAGACATACAAAGGGCTAACAGACATATGAACAAATGTTCATCATCATTAGCCATCAGGGGGATTCAAATCAAAAGCACATTGAGATACCACATTACACCAGTTAGAATGGCCAAAATTTACAAGACAGTAAACAACAAGTGTTGGAGAGGATGTGGAGAAAGGGAACCCTCTTACACTGTTGGTGGGAATGCAAACTGTTGCAGCCATTTTAGAAAACAGTGTGGAGATTCCTTAAGAAATTAAAAATAGAGCTTCCCTATGACCTTGCAATTGTACTACTGGGTATTTACCCCAAAGATATAGATGTAGTGAAGAGAAGGGCCATCTGTCCCCAATGTTCATAGCAGCAATGGCCACAGTCACCAAACTCTGGAAAGAGCCAAGATGCCCTTCAATGGACAAATGGATAAAGAAGATATGGTCCATGTATACAAAGGAGTATTATGCCTCCATCAGAAAGGATGAATACCCAACTTTTGTATCAACATGGACAGAACTGGAGGATATTATGCTGAGTGACATAAGTCAAGCAGAGAGAGTCAATTATCATATGGTTTCACTTACTTGTGGAACATAAGGAATAACACGGAGGACATTGGGAGATGGAGAGGAGAAGTGAGTTGGGAGAAATTGGAGGAGGAGACAAACCATGAGAGACTGTGGACTCTGAGAAACAAACTGAGGGTTTTGAAGGAGCAGGGGATGGGGGGTTGGGGGAGTCTGGTGATGGGTATTATGGAGGGCACATATTGCATGGAGCACTTGCTGTGGTGCATAAACAATAAATTCAGGAACACTGAAAAGAAATACAATAAAATAAAATAAAATGGAAAAGAAAAAGAAATCCAGATCTATATAAAGGGAGGAATGGCATTAGAGAGGAATAAACAAAGGCAAAAAAATAAAATGCTTTATTTTTCTTACTCTTAATTGATAGATAAAAATTTGTTCAAAATAATAATAGAAACAATGTATTCACTGATTATAGTTTTCAGGTAGGTGAAATGAATGACAGCAATGTACAAGGGAGGAGAAGAAGGAATTGTGAATACACTGTTATCAGATACCTGCACTACAGATGAAATGGCATAGTGTTATTTGGAAGTGGATAGATTAGCTTGTAAAGGTATATTGCAAACTTAGGACAGCCACTAAATTTTGTTAAAGAAATATTATTGACATGTTAAGAAAGGAGAGGATACGGTTTCATATTAAATATATATTTAAAGACAGAGAAGGCAGGAAGACTGACAGATGAAAAAAAATACTAGGGATTAAAAAGAAAATAGTTACAAATACTCTCAATATTAAAACAAATGTATCAATAGTCATTTTAAATGTGAAAGTCAAAGCACAGAAATTAAATGACAGGTGGTCAGAATCAATAAAAAACCTAACCCAACTATATGTTGTCTACAAGAAACTCACTTTAAAGATAAAATAGAGATTATGCTGAGTGAAATAAGTCAAGCAGAGAGAGTCAATTATCATATGGTTTCACTTATTTGTGGAGCATAACAAATAACATGGAGGACATGGGGAGATGTA
>PISX010032537.1:0-16097 GCA_004024625.1 Mellivora capensis
GATAATCATGTCATAAATGGGCAGAAGATATGAACAGACACTTCTCCAATGAAGACATACAAATGGCTATCAGACACATGAAAAAATGTTCATCATCACTAGCCATCAGGGAGATTCAAATTAAAACCACATTGAGATACCACCTCACACCAGTTAGAATGGCCAAAATTAGCAGACAGGAAACAACGTGTGTTGGAGAGGATGTGGAGATAGGGGAACCCTCTTACATTATTGGTGGGAATGCAAGTTGGTGCAGCTACTCTGGAGAACAGTGTGGAGGTTCCTCAAGAAGTTAAAAATAGAGCTTCCCTATGACCCTGCAATTGCGCTACTGGGTATTTACCCCAAAGATACAGATGTGGTGAAAAGAAGGGCCATCTGTACCCCAATGTTTATACCAGCAATGGCCACGGTCGCCAAACTGTGGAAAGAACCAAGATGCCCTTCCATGGATGAATGGGTAAGGAAGATGTGGTCCATAGACACTATGGGGTATTATGCCTCCATCAGAAAGGATGAATACCCAACTTTTGTAGCAACATGGACGGGATTGGAAGAGATTATGCAGAGAGAAATAAGTCAAGCAGAGAGAGTCAATTATCATATGGTTTCACTTATTTGCGGAGCATAACAAATAACTCGGAAGACATGGGGAGATGGAGAGGAGAAGGGAGTTGAGGGAAATTGGGGGGGAGATTAACCATGAGAGACTATGGACTCTGAAAAACAACCTGAGGGTTTTGAAGGGGAGGGGGTTGGGAGGTTGGGGGAGCCAGGTGGTGGGTATTAGGGAGGGCACCCATTGCATGGAGCACCGGGTTTGTTTTAAAACCATGAATTCTGTAACGCTGAAAAGAAATGAAATAAAAAAAAATAATATATGACTATAATAATGAGGGTTCAAAAAAGATTATTATTTTTTTATGAAAGGTATTGTTAAGGTAAACTAGTTAAAAAACGTTAAAAGAGGAAAGAGTAATAGTTTAAAAATTTTAGAAGAAGAAAAAAAATTAAATAAAAAAAATTAAGTTAACTGCAAGACTAAAGAATCATGGGGAGAAAGCCATGAATTCCATGCTTTGCTTTCTCTTCCTCTCGAATTCCGCTGTTCTCCTTGGTAAGTGAACTTGGTCTTGGCTGGATTTCTTGTTGATCTTCTGGGGGAGGGGCCTGTTGTAGTGATTCTTTAGTCTTGCATAATACACACCACCTTGCTCCCCCAACCTCCCAACCCCCATCCCTTCAAAACCCTCAGGTGTGTATGTAGTGGGATCATGACCCAAGCCAAAGGCAGAGGCTTTAACCCACTGAACCACCCAGGCACCCTGGGCCATATCTTCTTTATCCATTCATCTGTTGAAGGACATTTCAGCTCTTTCCACAGTTTGTCGGTTGTGGACATTGCTGCTATGAACATTGGGGTACAGATGGCCCTTATTTTCACTAATCTGTATGTTTGGGGTAAATACCCAGTAGTGCAATTGCTGTGTCATAGGGTAGCTTTATTTTTAATTTTTGAGTAATACCACTGTTTTACAAAGTGGTTGTACTAACATGCACTCCCACCAATAGTGTAAGAAGGTCCCCCTTTCTCCACAGCCTCACCAACATTTGTTATTTCTTGTCTTGTCATTTTTTGCCATTCTAACTAGTATAAGATGGTATCTCAATGTGGTTTTTATTTGGTATTTCCCTTGAGGGTTAATGATGATGAACATTATTTCGTGTGTATGTCTTTTTTGGAGAAATGTCTGTTCTTGTCTTCTGCCCATTTTTTGACTTGATTATTTGTTTCTTCAGTGTTGAGTTTCTTTGAAAGGATTGATAAGACCTATAAGCCTCTGGTTGGAATTATCTGAAGAAAAGGGAAAGGACCCAGATCAATAAAATGATTAATGAAAGGGAAGAGATCAAGACTAACACCAAGGAAATAGAAACAATTATTAGAAATTATTATCAGCATAATATTTTAATATGAAAACATATTAAGCAACTTGGGAAAAAATGGAAGCCTTCCTGGAAACTATTATAAACTACCAAGACTGAAAGAGGAAGAAATAGACAATCTGAACAGACCAATAATCAGCAAGGAAATGGAAACAGTAATCAAAAACCTCCCCCCAAACAGGAGTCAAGGGTCAGATGGCTTCTCAGGAAAATTCTACCAAACATTTAAAGAAGAAATCATATGTACTCTAAGGAAGTTGTTTCAAAAAATAGAAAGAGAAGAAAAACTTCCAAACTTGTTCTATGAAGCCAACATTACCCTGATACCAAAATCAGACAAATGCCCCATCAAAAAGGAGATTTACAGGCCAATATCCCTGATGAACATGGAAGCCAAAATACTCAACAAGATCCTAGACAATAGGATCCAACAGAACATTAACGGATTATTCACCATGACCAAGTAGGATTTATTCCTGGGATGCAAGGATGCTTTAACATTTAGAAATCAATCAATGTGATAGAGCACATTAATAAAAGAAAAGACAAAAAATATATGATACTCTCAATCAATGCATAAAAATCATTTGACAAAATACAGCATCCTTTCTCAGTCAAAATTCTTCACAGTGTAGGGATAGAGGATATATACCTCAATATCATTAAAGCCATTTATGAAAAGCCCACAGTGAATATCATCCTCAATGGGAAAAAACTGAGCACTTTTCCCTTAAGATCAGGAACACGACAAGAGTGCCCACTCTCACCACCGTTGTTCAACATAGTTTTAGAAGTCCTAGCCTCAGCAATCAGAAAACAAAAAGAAACAAAAGCAGTCAAATTGGCAAAGAAGAAATCAAACTCTCACTTTTCACAGATGACACGATACCTTATGTGGAAAATGCAAAAGACTCTACCCCCAAGTTACTAGAACTCATACAGCAATTCAGCAATGTGGCTGTATGCAAAATCAATGCACAGAAATCAGTTGCATTTCTATACACAATGTAATTGAAGAAAGAGAAATTAAGGAATCCATACAATTTACAATAGCACCAAAAACCATAATACCAAGGAATAAAACTAACCAAAGAGATGAAGTATCTATACTCTAGAAACTACAGAACACTTATGAAAGAAATAGAGGAAGTCACAAAGAGATGGAAAAACATTCCATGCTCATGAATTGGAAGAATAAACTTCATTAAAATGTCTATGCTGCCCTATACTTTCAATGCCATCCCTATCAAAGTACCATTGGCATTTTTCACAGAGCTGGAACAAACTATCCTAAAATTTCTGGATCCAGAAGAGACCCCGAATTGTCAGGGGATTGTTGAAAAAGAAAACCAAAGCTGGGGACATCACAATGTCTGACTTTATGCTATATTACAAAGACATGATCATCAAGACAGCATGATATTGGCACAAAAAGACATATAGACCATTGCAACAGAATAGAGACCCCAGAAATTGACCCTCAACTCTATAGTCAACTAAGCTTTGACAAAGCAGGAAAGAACATCCAATGGAAAAAGGCAGTCTCTTCAATATATGGTGTTGGGGAAATTGGACAGCCATACACAGAAGAATAAAACTGGACTATTCTCTTCCACCATACACAAAAATAAACTCAAAATGGATGAAAGATCTCAATCAGAGACAGGAATTCATCAAAATTCTAGAGGAGAACACAGACAATAACCTCTTTGACATTGTCCACAGCAACTTATTTCAAAACATGTCTCTTTTTTATAAGATTTTATTTAATTATTTGAGAGATAGAGGATGAGAGAGGGGAGGGTCAGAGGGAGAATCAGACTCCCCACTGAGCAAGGAACCCAATGCAGGACTTGATCCCAAGACTCCAGGATCATGACCTGAGCTGAAGGCAGTTGCTTAACCAACTGTGCCACCCAGGCACCCTCAAGACATGTCTCTAAAGGCAAAGGACACAAAAGCAAAAGTTAACTTTTCGGACTTCATCAAGATAAAAAGCTGCACATCAAAGGAAACAGTCAAGAAAACTAAGAGGCAACCTATGGAATGGGAGAAGATATTTGAAAATGACATTAGGGAGAAAGGGCTGATATCCAAAATTTACAACTTATCAAACTCAACACACAAAAAATAAATAATCCAGTCAGGAACTGGGCAGAAGATATGAACAAACACTTCTCCAAAAAGGACACACAAATAGCTAACAGACACATGAAAAGATGTTCAACATCCCTGGCCATTAGGGAAACACAAATCAAAATCACAATGAGATACCACCTTACACCAACTAGAATGGCCACCATTGACAAAAGAAGAAATAACAAAAGTTGGCCAGGGTGTGGAGAAAGGGGAACCCTCTTACACTGTAGGTGAGAATGCAAGCTGGTCCTGAAAAACAGTAAGGGGATTCCTCAAGACGTTAAAAATAGAGCTATTATATAATCCAGCAATTGTACCACTAGGTATTTACCCCGAAGATCAGATTAGTGAAAAGAAGGGGCACATGCACTCAATGTTCATAGCAATGTCCATAACAGCCAAACTGTAGAAGGAGCCGAGATGCCCTTCAATGGATGAATGGATAAAGAAGATGTGATCCATATATATAATGGAATATTATCAGCCATCAGAAAGGATGAATCCCCACCATTTGCATTGACATGGGGGATTGACTGGAGGGGATTATGCTAATTGAAATAACTCAAGCAGAGAATGACAATTATCATATGATCTCACTCATATGTGGAACATAAGGAATAGAACAGAAGGCCACAAGGGAAGGGAGGGAAAACTAAATGGGAAGAAATCAGAGAGGGAGATAAACCATGACAGGCTCTGGACTCCAGGAAACAAACAGGGTTTCAGAGGAGAGGGGTTTGAGAGGTTGTGGCAACTCTGTGATGGCTGTTAAGGAGGGCACAGGATGTGATGAGCACTAGGTATTATATATAATTAAAAAATATTTGAACACTAAATCAAAAACTACTGATGTAAAATATGTTGGTAAACTTTGCAAAATAAAAAAATTAAAAATAAGACAATATTAAAAGCAGCAAAAGAAAAGCAACTTGGTACATACAAGGGAAGCCCATACTTTCAGCAGTAACTTTGTAGGCCAGAAGGCAGCAGGAGAATACATTCAAGATTCTGAAAGGAAAAACCATCAAACAATCATATTCTATTTGGCAAAGTTTTCTCTCAGAATTGGAGGAGAGATACAAAGTTTTCCAGAAAAACAAAAGATGAAGAGGTTTATAACCACTAGTCCAGCCATTCAAGAAATGTAAGAGGGAGTTTTTCAAGCTGAAATAAAAGGATGCAAATTACTAACAGATAAACATTTAAATGTAAAACTCACAGCTAAAAGTAAATATAATTAAATCTAGAATACTATAATACTGTAATGATGGTGGGTAAACAACTTATAACTCTACTATGAAGATTAAAAGACAAAAGTATTAAAAAATATAAACTTAATTTGTTGATGGACACATAATGTAAAAAGATGTAAATAGTGGCATAAAAACATTAAAATGGGGCGGAGACAAGATGGCAGGGAAGTAGGAGGAGGCGCCTTTTCAACCTGTACCCTAAAGTGAGCTGATTACCTACCAAAGAACTTCGGTCACCCATGAAATCAGCCTGAGATCAGAATTATAAACTTCTGGATCTCTACATGGGCAGAAGATGCCAGTGGGCAGGTAAAGCAGAGTGGGAACATCGGACTAATATTGGAAGATAAACAAAAGGGGGAGGGAGCCACCAGAGGCGACCCATGGAAAGTAATATCCCAATATGAGAGTGTTCTGCATCTGGGGACCAGCATTAACTTGGAGTCTGATTGAAAGCACTCAAAAAGAGCAAAGGATCATGGGGGGGAGTTGTGGGAATTGGGGTGGTTAGGGACAGGGGCTTAAGCCCCAGCCTCAGGACACCCAACTTGGCATTGAGCCAGAGAGAGTGCGGTGGAGAAACCAGTTCTTGGTCCCTGAGCTGAAAGCATGCCTTAGAGTGCGTACCCAGGACAGCCTCCCCTGGTGCTGAGCCAGAGAGAGGACAGCGGAGAAACCAGGTCTTGGTCCCTGAGCCGACAGCACGCCTGAGAATGCGTGGGGTCCCGAGAGGGGCTGGGAGCATCACCAGCCAGCAGAAACACAACCCTTTTGCACTCTTCCATGCAAGTGCCATGCCATGCTATCAGGCCCTGAGATGCAAGCGCCCCACACCCTAACCTGTGAGAGGTGCACGCAGGCATCAGCCTGGTGCTCTCGGACCCAGAAAGACCAGGCACTCCCAGCCTGGGCCAGCAGGAAAATCTCAGTGTGCGATCACTGCTTGGAACCTCTCTGGCAGTCTGGAGCTGCCCAGACAGCCGCTGCTGTCATGGTTTTGGCTACAAGCAGGAGTTCTTTTGTCCCCAGGGACCGCAACTCAGAACGTGCTCTGCCAGCGGCCAAGGGGGAACTTATGTGCTCTGCAGCACCCAGAGGGGAACAGACTGAGGCTTCTCTCTGAGAGGGAGGTCCGGGTGCAGTTTGCTTTCCTCTAAACCTCCAAAATCCATCAAAAGCTGTCAAGGCGAGAGAAAAAAACAAACAAACAAACAAACAAACAAACAAACAAACATAAAAACTTCCAGAGAACAAAAGCCTGAAAAACCGGTTTTCTCAGAGCCCACCCCCTTGAGGGGGGCAGGAGGACTTAACTCGGGGAACATTGCCTGAAAACCCATGTGGCAGGCCCCTCCCCAAGAAAACCAACCAGGGGAAAAAGAAAAAAAGAAAAAAATATGAAAAGAGAAAAACCACCACTACTTCATAGATACAACTTTTATTTTTCATTCGTTCCCACTATCCTGGTTCATTTTTTTAATATATATAGACAATTTTTTTAACCTATTTACCATCACAGTGAGATGTCCAGTACATCAAATTCCATAATAACCTTTTAACCTGAACTTTTTGTTACATATACCCGTGTTTTTGTTTTGCTTTTCTATTTTTTACCTTTTTTAAATTTTAGCTTAGTTTAGTTTAGTTTATTTGTTTTTTGTATTTTTATTTTTTAATATTCATATACAGTTAAACTTCAGGGTAATTCCCTTTCCCCAATCAATGCTACCCCTATATATAAACCAATTTTAAATCCCCCTTTATCTTAGGAAAGTTGGGTCTTTTAACAAAGATATCAAGATACATTCAGGAAGAATAAAAATAAACGTCCTCGCCCACACTGAGAATTTATAACCACTCTCCCATCTTTTCCTCCAGCCAGTGTTTCTGTGAATTTGTGTTTGCCCTGATAGTATATAAATCTTATACTTGGGGTTCTTTTTCACGAAGTACTTTTCTTTTTTTGCTTTTATATATACATATATATATATTTTTTCTCATCATATATTTTTCTCAGTCTTTTTGATTGTTTTTTTTTTTTTTTGGTATAATTCATAAATCTAACCTTGGGGCCCATTTTGGCTGAGCCTTCTCTTTTATCTTCACTTTTTTCCTGTCTCTCTTTCTCTCTCTCTCTTTTTTTTTTCTTTTTCTTTTTTCTTTCATTTGGGTGGGAACTACTGATTGCTCAGAAGCGTCCCAGGGTGCACCTTGAGTGCACCATGGTCGATACAACCAGGTACATCCATTCAGCCATCTCTCACCAAAATGACTAAGAGGAGGAATTCCCAAAAGAAGAAAAATTCAGAGGATGGGCCTTCTGCAACAGAGTTAATGGCTACCAACATAGACAATATGTCGGAAAGAGAATTCAGGCTAACAATTATCCAGGCAAAAGCTAGGTTGGAGAAAGCCATGGATGACCAAATGGAATTGATTAGAGCAGAATTGAAAGCAAACAGGGATGATGTTCACAAGGCTCTCAATGAGTTCCAATCTAATCTAAATTCTCTAAAAGCTAGGGTAACTGAGACAGAAGATAGAATTAGTGATCTGGAGGACAGATGGAGGGAAAGGATAAGGAGGAAGCCTGGAACAAACAACTTAGAAGCCACAAAAACAGAATCAGGGAAATAAATGATGCCATGAAACGTTCTAATGTCAGAATTATTGGAATCCCTGAAGGGGAGGAGAAAGAAAGAAGTATTGAAGATATAGTGGAACAAGTTGTCCATGAAAATTTTCCCAATCTCTTGAACAAAACCAGCGTTCATGTGCTAGAGGCAGGACGGTTTCCCCCAAGATTATAGATTCTCAAAAGACCTCGAGACACCTAATAGCAAGAATGAAGAATTATAATTGTAGGCAGGCCCACTTGAAGGCAGCTAGGACAAAGAAGCTCCTTACATGCAGAGGAAAGCCCTACAGAATAACATCAGACCTGTCCACAGAAACCTGGCAAGCCAGAAAGGGCTGGCAAGATATATTCAGGGCACTAAAGGAGAAAAACATACAGCCAAGATTACTTTATCAAGCAAGACTGACATTCAAAATGGATGGAGAGATAAAGAGTTTCCAAGACTGGCAAGGCTTAAAAGAGTATGCGACCATCAAGCCAAACACTGCAGGAAATATTAAGAGGGGTTCTGTAAAAGAGGAAAAATCCTAAGAATATCATGGAACAGAAATATAGAGAAAATCTACAGAAAGAAAGACTTCAAAGGTAACACGATGTCAATAACATCATATCTCTCAATAATCACTCTCAATGTGAATGGCCTAAATGTGCCCATAAAATGACACAGGGTTGCAGATTGGATAATACTACAGGACCCATCCATATGTTGATTACAAGAGACCCATTTCAAACCTAAGGATACACCCAGATTGAAAGTGAAGGGATGGAGAAGCATCTTTCATGCCAACGGGCCTAAAAAGAAGGCCGGGGTACCAATTCTCATATCAGATAAATTAGATTTTAAACTAAAGACTGTAGTCAGAGATACAGAAGGACACTACATAATTCTTAAGGGGACAATCCACCAAGAAGTTCTAACAATTGTAAATATTTATGGCCCCAATATAGGAGCAGCCAATTACATAAGAAAACTATTAATCAAGATAAAGTCTGTTCGATATGAATACATTTATAGTAAGAGATCTCAACACACCTCTCTAAGTAATAGACAGGTCATCCATGCAGAAAATCAATAAAGAAACAAAAGCATTGAATGACACATTGGACCAGATGGACCTCATAGATATATACAGAACATTCCACTCTAAAACAACAGAATACTCATTCTTCTCAAGTGCACATGGAACATTTTACAGAATAGACCACATACTGGGTCACAAATCAGGACTCAACCGATACCAAAAGACTGAGATTATTCCCTGCATATTCTCAGACCACAATGCCTTGAAACTGGAGCTCAATAATAAGGAAAAGTTTGGAAAGAACTCAAACACCTGGAAGCTAAAGACCACCTTGCTTAAGAATGCTTGGATCAACCAGGAGATCAAAGAAGAACTTAAATAATTCATGGAAACCAATGTGAATGAAGACACTTTGGTCCAAAACGTATGGGATACAGCAAAGGCGATCCTAAGGGGGAAATATATAGGCATCCAAGACTCCCTCAAAAAAATGGAAAATTCAGAAGACAACAGCTGTCTCTACACTTAAAGAACTGGAGACTCAACAGCAAATCAAATCAACTCCTCACATAAAAAGGGAAATAATCAAGATTAGAGCATAGATCAATTAGGTAGAAACTAGAGATACAGTAGAATGTATCAATGAAACTAGAAGCTGTTTTTTTGAAAGAATCAATAAGATCGATAAACCATTGGCCACACTAATCCAAAAGAAAAGACAGAAGGCCCAAATTAATAAAATTATGAATGAAAAGGGAGGTATCACAACTAACACCAGGGAAGTAGAAACAATCATCAGATGTTACCATGCCAGACAGTTACATGCCAATAAGCAACCTAGATGAAATGGATGCATTCCTGGAAAACTATAAACTACCAAATTGAACCAGGAAGAAAGTGACAACCTGAACAGACCGATATCTAGTAACGAGATTGAAGCAGTGATCAAAAACCTCCCAAAAAACAAGAGCCCAGGACCTGACAGATTCCCTGGGAAATTCTAACAACTTTCAAAGAAGAAATAACATCTATTCTCCTGAAGCTGTTTCAAAAAATTGAAGCAGAAGGAAAACTTCCAGACTCTTTTTATGAAGCCAGCATTACCTTGATCCCCAAACCAGGCAAAGACCACACCAAAAAGGAGAATTTCAGACCAATATCCCAGATGAATATGGACGCTAAGATTCTCAACAAGATCCTAGCAAACCAGATTCAAGAGCACACTAAAAAGATTATCCACCATGACCAGGTGTGATTCATCCCTGGGTTACAAGGATGGTTCAACATTCGCAAATCAATCAATGTGATAGAACAAATCAATAAGAGAAGAGAGAAGAACCACAGGGTCCTCTCAATTGATGCAGAAAAAGCATTTGACAAAATCCAGCATCCGTTCCTGATGAAAATGCTTCAAAGTATAGGGATGGAGGGAAAATTTCTGACCTTCATAAAATCTATCTATGAAAGACCCACAGCAAACATCATCCTCAATGGGAAGAAGCTCAAAACCTTCCCGTTGAGATCAGGAACACAACAAGGATGCCCACTCTCACCACTCTTGTTCAACATAGTATAAGGAGTCCTAACAACAGCAATCAGACAACAAAGAGCAATAAAAGATATCCAAAATGGCAATGAAGAATTCAAACTCTCTCTCTTCGCAGATGACATGATACTTTATATGGAAAACCCAAAAGACTCCACCCCCAAACTACTAGAACTCATACAGCAATTCAGTAACGTGGCAGGATACAAAGTCAACGTACAGAAATCAGTGGCTTTCTTATACAATAACAATGAAAATACAGACAGGGAAATTAGAGAATCGATTCCATTTACTATAGCACCAAGAACCATAGATACCTGGGATTAACCCTAACCACAGTGGCAAAGGTCTGTACTCGAGGAACTACAGAACACTTATGAAAGAAATTGAAGAAGACACAAAAATATGGAAGACCATTCCATGTTCTTGGATCGGAAGAATACACATTTTTAAAATATCTATACTACCTAGAGCAATCTATACTTTTAATGTCATCCTGATCAAAATTCCACTGGTATTTTCAAAGAGCTGGAGCAAATAATCCTAAAATTTGTATGGAACCAGAAGAGACCCCGAATCGCTAAGGAAATGTTGAAAAACAAAAATAAAACTGGTGGCCTCTCATTACCTGATTTCAAGCTTTACTACAAAGCTGTGATCACCAAGACAGCATGGTACCGGCATCAAAACAGAAACATAGACCAATGGAACAGAGTAGAGAGCCCAGATATAGACCCTCAACTCTATGGTCAAATAATCTTCGACAAAGCAGGAAAAAATATCCAGTGGAAAAAATACAGTCTCTTCAATAAATGGTGGTGGGAAAATTGGACAGCTTTATGTATAAGAATGAAACTGGACCATTCTCTTAAACCATACACAAAGATAAACTCAAAATGGATAGAAGACCTCAACGTGAGACAGGAATTCATCAGAATCCTAGAGGAGAATATCGGCAGTAACCTCTTTGATATCAGCCACAGCAACTCCTTTCAAGATATGTCTCCAAAGGCAAAGGAAACAAAAGTGAAAGTGAACTTTTGGGACTTCATCAAGATCAAAAGCTTCTGAACAGCAAAGGAGACAGTCAACAAAACAAAGAGGCAACCCACGGAATGGGAGAGGGTATTTGCAAATGACAGTACAGACAAAAGGTTGATATCCAGGATCTATAAAGAACTTCTCAAACTCAACACACACAAAACAGATAATCATATCAAAAAATGTTCAGAAGATATGAAAAGACACTTCTCCAATGAAGACATACAAATGGCTATCAGACACATGAAAAAATGTTCATCATCACTAGCCATCAGGGAAATTCAAATTAAAACCACACTGAGATACCAACTTACACCAGTTAGAATGGCCAAAATTAGCAAGACAGGAAACAACATCTGTTGGAGACGATATGGAGAAAGAGGAACCCTCTTACACTGTTGGTGGGAATGCAAGTTGGTGTAGCCACTTTGGAGAACAGTGTGGAGATTCCTCAAGAAATTAAAAATAGAGCTTCCCTATGACCCTGCAATTGTACTACTGAGTATTTACCCCAATGATACAGAGGTAGTGAAAAGAAGGGCCATCTGTACCCCAATGTTCATTGCAGCAATGGCCACCATCACCAAGCTGTGGAAAGAACCAAGATGCCTTTCAACAGACAAATGGATAAAGAAAATATAGTCCAGGGGGAAGGAAGATGGCGGGGAACTAGGAGGAGGCTCTGGTTCAACCTGTCCCCTAAAGTGAGCTGATTACCTACCAAGGAACTCCGATCACTCATGAAAACAGCCTGAGATCAAAATTCTACTCGTCATGATCGCTATGGGGGCAGAAGACGCCAGTGGGATGTCAGGATCTACACCGGGGCAGAAGACGCCAGTGGGCAGGTAAAGCGGAGCGGGAACACCAGACTGGTATCGGAAGATAAACAAAAGGGGGAGGGAGCCACCAGAGGAGACGCATTGGGAAGTAATACCCCATTACGAGAGTCACCTAAGACAGGGGACCAGCATTAACTTGAAGACTGATAAAAAGCACTCAAAAAGAGAAAAGATCACAGGGTGAAATTGTGGGAATTGGAACTGTTAGGGACAGGGGCTTAAGTCCCCCATGGAGGGCAGACACCCCTGGCGCTGAACCAGAGAGAGTGCAGCGGAGAAACCAGGTCCTGGTAGCTGAGCTGCCAGACCTCCTAAGGGCGCTTGGCGTGTTGCAGGGGCTGGGACCCTTCCGGAGCAGAAACAGACTTTTGCAGTCCCCACGTGTGTGCAGCGCTGCGCTAGAAGAGCCTGAGACGCACTCCACCCCCTCCCCTGAGAGAGGCGCAAGGGCACCAGAGGAGGGCTCTAGGACCCAGAAAGTCTCATCGCTCTCAGCTCAGGCCGCAGGAAAATCTCTGTGTGCCTTCCCTGCTTGGAACCTCTCTGGCGGTCTGGAGCTGGCCAGACAGCTGTCTCTTGTGGTTTTGAGTACAAGCAGAACACACAGCTGTCCCCAGAGATCACGGCTGGGAACCTGCCCTGCAGCACCCAGAGGGGAACGGACTGGGGCTTCTCTCTGGGAGGGAGGTCTGGGTGCAGTTTGCTTTCCTCTAAACCTCCAAGAACCATCCTGAGCTGCCAAGGGGGGAGAGAAAACAAAGGAACAGACATAAAAACCTCCAGAGAACAAAAGCCTAAAGGCCGGGTTTCCTCAGAGCCCTCCCCCTGGAGGGGGGCAGGAGGACTTAACGCAGGAAACACCGCCTGAAAACCCACGCGGCAGGGCCTGCCCCCAGAAAGCCAACCCAACGAGAAGACAACAATCACTACTACTTCATAGATACGTTTAATTCTTAATTCGTTCCCACTATTCTGATTCATTTTTAAATTTTTTTTAATCTTTTTTATTTTGTTATATAGATTTTTTTTAGCCTATTTACCATCACAGTGAGACGTCCAGTACATCAAATTCCATAATAACCTTCTAACCTGAACTTTTTGATACTTATACCCATGTTTTTCATTTGCTTTTCTATTTTATAAGTATATATATATTTTTTTAATTTCACTTTAGTTTAGATCATACTTTTCTTTACTTTTATTTGCTAATATTCATATAGAGTTAAAATTCAAGGTAATCCCCTTTCCCCAATCAATGCTACCCCTATAGGTAAACCAATTATTAATCCCCTGATATCTTAGGAAAGTTGTATCCCTTAAAAAAGATATCAAGATACATCCAAGAAGAATCAAAATAACCTTCCTCACCCACACTGAGAATTTACAATCACTCTCCCATCTTTTTCTCCTACCAGTATTTTTGTATACTTGTGTTTGTCCTGGTAGTCTATAAATCTTATACTCAGGGTTCTTTTTGACGAGGTTCTTTTTTTTCGTTTGTCTGTTTGTTTCTCTGTTTTCCTTCTACATATATATGTACATATTTTCTTTTCTTCTCTTGTCATATACTTTTAGCAGTCTTTTTTGTTTGTCTGTATTTGTTTGTATTCTTCACAAACCTTACCTTGGGGCCCATTTGGGCTAAGCCTTCTCTTTTATCCTTCTTTCTTTTTCCTCTCTCTCTCTCTCTCTCTCTTTCTCCCTTTTTCGGCTTTCTTTCTTTTTTTCTTTCATTTGGGTGGGGACTCTTGATTGCTCAGAAGCATTCCAGGATGCACCATCACTGCACCAAGGTCAATACATCCAGCTACAACCGTTCAGCCAATTCTCACCAAAATGACTAGGAGGAGGAATGCCCAACAGAATAAAAATTCAGAGGATGGACCCTCTGCAACGGAGCTAATGGCTACCGACATAGACATTATGACGGAAAGGGAATTCAGGCTAACAATTATCCAGGCAATAGCGAGGTTGGAGAAAACCATGGACGACCAAATGGAATTGATAAGGGCAGAACTGAGAGCCACCAGGGATGATGTTCACAATTTTAGGGCAGAACTGAAAGCCACCAAGGATGATGTTCACAAGGCTCTCAATGAGTTCCAATCTAATCTAAATTCTCTAAAAGCCAGGGTAACTGAGACAGAAGATAGAATTTGTGATCTGGAGGACAGACAAATAGAGAGGAAGGATCAGGAAGAAGCCTGGAACAAACAGCTTAGAAACCACGAAAACGGAATCAGGGAAATAAATGATGCCATGAAACATTCCAACGTCAGAATTATTGGAATACTTGAAGGGAAAGAGAAAGAAAGAAGTCTAGAAGATATTGTCAAACACGTTCTTCATGAAAATTTTCCAAATATCGCAAATGGAGACAGCATTCATGTGCTAGAGGCAGAACGGTCCCCCCGACAAGATTTTAGATTCTCGAAACACCTCGAGACACCTGATAGTAAGAATGAGGAATTACAATTCTAGAGAAACTCTCTTGAAGGCAGCTAGGACAAAGAAGCTCCTTACGTACAGAGGAAAGCCCATCAGAATAACGTCAGACCTGTCAACAGCAACCTGGCAAGCCAGAAAGGGCTGGCAAGATATATTCAGGGCACTAAATGAGAAGAACATGCAGCCAAGAATTCTTTATCCAGCAACACTGACATTCAAAATGGATGGAGTTATAGTTTCCAAAACCGCCATATCTTAAAAGAGTTTGCAAACACCAAGCCTACATTACAGGCAATACTAAGAGGGATTCTATAAAAGAGGAAAAACCCCAAGAATATCACTGTATAGAAATATAGAGACAATCTACAGAAAGAAAGACTCCAAAGGTAACACAATGTCAATAAAAACATATCTATCGATAATCACTCTCAATGTGAATGTCCTAAATGCGCCCATAAAATGACACAGGGTTGCAGATTGGATAAAACGACAGGACCCATCCATATGTTGTCTACAGGAGACCCATTTTGAACCTAAGGATACACCCAGATTGAAAGTGAAGGGATGGAGAAACATCTTTCATGCCAATGGGCCACAAAAGAAGGCCGGGGTAGCGATTCTCATATCAGATAAATTAGATTTTAAATGAAAGACTGTAGTCAGAGATACAGAAGGACACTACATCATTCTTAAAGGGTCTATTCACCAAGATGATCTAACAATTGTTAATATCTATGCCCCCAATATGGGAGCAGCCAATTACATATGAAAACTATTAATCAAGATAAAGAGTCATATTGATATGAATACATTGATAGTAGGAGATCTTAACACACCTCTCTCAGTAACAGACAGATCATCCATGCAGAAAATCAATAAAGAAACAAAAGCATTGAATGACACATTGGACCAGATGGACCTCATAGATATATACAGAACATTCCACCCTAAAACAACAGAATACTCATTCTTCTCAAGTGTACATGGAACCTTCTCTAGAATAGACCACATCCTGGGTCACCAATCAGGACTCAGCCGATACCAAAAGATTGAGATTATTCCCTGCATATTCTCAGATCACAATGCTTTGAAACTGGAGCTCAACCACAAGGAAAAGTTTGGAAGGTATTCAAACACCTGGAAGCTAAAGACCACCTTGCTTAAGAATGCGTGGATCAACCAGGAGATCAAAGAAGAACTTAAACAATTCATGGAAACCAA